>PVHY01008925.1:0-58947 GCA_004024945.1 Uropsilus gracilis
CAAAAAAAAAAAAAAAAAAAAAATGTGTCGCAAGCAAACCACAGTGGTTGGATCTGAGAGTTGGCCTGATGCCCACATGAAGCCAGCTCTTCTAAGATCCAGTCCCTCTCCATCACTGAACTGTTAAGCAGAATCATCTGAATTACTTCCTTAGATTAGGCCTGCACAGACTTTTGAGCTTATTTCTGTCTTATCTCCCTAAGTAGTAAACATCTTAACAGGAAATTTTCTCTACTTTTTATGTCATTTTTAATGCAGGGTTGAAGTTCTAAAAATTAATTGACTTTAACTGAACCAAGTATTTGTTTTCTTTTCTTTTTCAGAAATAAAATAAGTTTATTTAGAATTAAGCCCCTCAAGTCTAAACTTGAAACTATTCAAACAATACACTTTTTCAAAAAGACTCACACTTTTGACACCTTGTATCTTGGTATTTGGTCCTCATTTTGCTGTCAATGTCCTTGCTTGCAATAGCTTAACACAGTCCTAGGAATTTAACAAAAATAAATTCCCCTTGAGAATACCTTCATCAGAGCCTATAAGATCCCATTTAATATATTCTTCCTCATTTTCTTCTCTTAGCTGAGAAAGAGATCCAAGATTCCCCATTCTTGTTCCCCTAGATGTTATTTTACCTATTTTAACTTAAAATATGAAAACTGTCATTCAGATCATGGGTATTATTTGAGCATGTTGATTTTAGAACTATTCAAGATACAAGAAATTACCAAATAGTAATTACCAAATAAAAACCATGTAGGTTTTTAATAGGAGAGAGAGAGTTCCTTTATGCTGGAATGTACACTTAATATAAGAAAATAGATAACAAATGAGAAAAATAGTATAGAAATAACACATTGTTGAACTAGACAATGAGTAAATAGGACCAGGAATTCAGGTAATGGGTAGAACAGAATACACAAGGAATTTGTGCAAAAAAAATCAATCCCTCAATCAATAAGTAAGAACAAGATAACATAATTATGAATAAGATATTGATGGCGCTTAATAAAGTTTGGACTGGGGAGAATTTATGGGTGTAGGAAATTATTTAGTAGAGGAATCATAACAGGCCCTGAAATGATAAGGTAGGATGGGGAAATCAAAGGAGGCAAATATAGGGGAGATAATAAAGGAAGAATTTCCAAGATATGGTATTATTTCAACAACTTAGATTCAACCAATACTGTATTTGTTCTAAATATGGCATTCCCTACAATGAAAAATTTGATTTGAGTATAAATTCTACTGTCAAGGAGCTTGTGTTAAATTAAGATAGGAAAAACTCTGAAGATGTAAATATTGATCAGAAGGAAGAATTTCTATAGATCATGTGATCCTACTAAAGAAGTAGAAAATCCTATAAAAGTCACCAAAGTTAGGAAGGTATTTTTAGAAAGAAGGATCTGCAGCGTGGCAACCTATATACACAGATAGTTCTATATATTGCCTATACAGTAAGATGCTTAAAATAATGATTAGGATTATGAAACACTGCGATTTGAATTTGACTAAATAATTTAGATTATGGATTTGAGTGGGTTTCTCTTGTTTTTGGTTACCTTGATGTCTTACCTATTTTTATTTTATTATAATTATTGTTTATCTATCTTATTTATTTTGAATAAAAACATCCTAAAATATCTTTGGGAAATATCCTTTCTTCATATGGACCATTGAGACCCTCTTTCCTAGGAATCTGAATCTTAGTCATTGACACTAGAGAAAGGAGGAGAATTTGAAATACACCCATACAGTCATGGACAGACTGTCCATTCAATGTTGAGAATGAGAACTGTCTCATGGGAACAAACTTCCCTATATCCAATACTTTGCAAAAGCTGGTTGTATTGTTTTTCCTTTTGATATATGCATTACTAGGAACTCTTTCAATAAATTTCTTTTGTTTTTTTTAAGTAGACCAAAGTTGATTTTATTTTTCTTAAAATCAAAGTGTTTTTACTCAGGAGCCAACAAAATTATGTTATATGACAGTCACATAGATGATGGGAGTCAGAATAAAGCAATATTTTGTTTCACCTAGGTAGTTCAAAGAAGGAATAGAAAAATCAAAAGATGTGTCTAGGGAAAGATCACAGTACAAATGTTATTCCATGACATCATTATGTAGAAAACATTATGCTACTACTTGAAGAAAACCATAAATCAATACAACAGGAGCTGCTTTTTTAAAGGAACTATTGAAAGGAATATGTTTCTCATGTGTTTGTAGTTCATGAACTCAAAACTTTATATTGAGAAAGCGAGGATTAGAATATCCTTGGAAAGGTTCAAGAAGATATTTACAAGTACTTACAAATGGATAGATGAGAAGAAATGTGATCTTTTTCAAATAAATTTATTGGAAAAAAATAATAAACTAAGAGTAAACTGAAAGTAGGTCAGGATGAAAAACATAAAAGCAAAAATTTTATTTTTATAATGCAAATGTGATCTGATTTATGTGCTATATATTTACCAAACCTATTGCTAACATTAAACTAATTTTGCTACCCACCCATCGTAGCTGAGAAGTATTTCTAACCAGAAGCAGAGTCTGTCCTGAAGACTACATAGATGATTTCATGTAAGTGTCACAAGATTGCTTAAGGAACAGTCTCTCTAGGAGTCTTTGATCATAGCAGAACAGAAATCTGATCCACATTTGTGTAAATAACTAGGACAGTTATTAGTTACATAAATACAATTTTCTAGATGAGGGCTGCTTTTAAGAGCAGCTTAATGGGCTTAAAAGCAATAAATAAGATTTCTAGTTTCAGCTTCTCACTTTAAATATCCCCACTTTCAAGAGTTCCCATTATCAAAACATTCATGATTACAGGATGGCTACAAAGGGTAAATACTACAAATTCCAAGTGCAAGAGGAAGGGAAATTTCTTATCTGCATTTTGAAGTCTTCACAAGATTACCAGTGTCTAAATTGAATGTTACTCATCCCTGACACAATCAGGATGATAGTGTTGATCGATTTGTTTTAGTTGTAACAAAATATGTGTGTATAGAAGTAATAAATATGACAATCACAACATTGGCAGTGAACTCTGATATTTCTAACAATGTTCAGGAGGCAGGCACAGATGTGTTCTTTATAACATAGATGTGACTTTATGACATCCATACAGGTACCAAGTGAAAGATCAGAGATCTGAGTAGAAGTTGTCTGACTTTACAATATAGGAATAATCAGTGCACTGTACTGCCATTCATCTTTTAAGCACATATTAAGGATGTTTCCTTGCAAATAACATGTGCTCAAAGTAGTCTATTAATATCACAGAAAAGGTGAGATACCGCTTCAATGAAATCAGGAAACTGAGGCACAAAAATAGTTACATGAAGTAATTAACCAATTCATGAGTAAAACTTTAAGCTGTCTGATGGCAGATGTGGAATTTCAATTACTAGAATGGCTATTTAAGGTAATGATGACTATTACTGAATGTATTTCTAGACAAGGTAGATAATCAGAATTACATTTGGAATACAGCTTGATGAACTTTCATTTCTTTTATTAATCATCTTCCCAAATAGTCCATCAAAGGTCTTTTAATCCACGAAAAAGAGTGTAGGTGAGCGATGCCTGGAACAAGTCAGTTCTATAGGCTAATTTTAAGTCTCAAAGTGTAGTTTTATTTCATTTTTAAAATGTATACCAAGGCAATAATTTTGAAATACAGGCAATACTAATAAAATTTTGGAATAAATTGTTTTATTAACTTCTATTAACATATCTAGAGCCAATATTTATATAATATTTCATAGGTCTTGTTCTGCCATTTAGAAAGAATTTGACACCTTTAATACTTTGCAGAAAGAAAGAAGTAACACAAAATAAACTGATATCCTAGAGAAAGCAGTAATGGCGAGCCCAAGATTATCATTACAAAACCCTTACTACAATTATATTTAGTCTTTGTTAATTAGGTCTATATATACTATATATATATGATTATGTATATATTATATATATTCTATGTAATATATGTGTGTGATTGTGTGTGTACATGTTCTTTAAAGTTGTAAACCAGTGTTTAATGTTTATTTAGAGTTGAGAAACACTGAAACACTGTTTACAGGGGCAAGAGACGCTAGAACCAATTCCCACATCGTAGGCAATAGACTCAACAGACAGTATATTGGAACCTTTCCAGTGATATTAGCCTGAGGAAGTTCTTTTAACCCTCTCTAATTTAAACAAGGTCTATAATGGATCTAGGGGACATATATGTGATAAGAAGTGTGAAGGATAAGTTAACAGATGGGATTTGGACTAAGAAGCATCTGTATTGAGTTTTATAAATGATAAAAATGACTAGGATCAACGGTATCAGGAACGGTTACAAAAACATTCAAATACATCCAAAAACATCACCAAAGACAAGTCTCTCAAAATTGCATTCCAAGTCCAAAGTAGAGAAACTATTCTACACTGTAAAATAAACAATATTATCTGATTCTGAGATCTAACACAACCACAAAAGGAACAGAGGGTCATAAAAATTGAACATATGTAAATTTACAAGAAAGTGAATATTTTTAACTTAAAGAAGCAATGGTTTTAATTTTTGTTTATTATTTTTTGTCTTTTGACACTAATTTTTATTATTTTTTGTCTTACCCAACAGGGAATAAAATCATATGCATTATACATAGTAAAAAGCTTTAGTTCTCCATGCTTAAATGATAGTAGCTTATATTTGATCAATTTATGATAATTTCAGAGATTCTTTTTTATGCTCCCTGTAATTTTTACTTTTTCTTCTCCCATTCAAGCAGTCAGCAATTTCTTTGCTTCCTTTGCTATAGATAGATTTGCAACTGGAAAGAAAGCAACGTTGCTAACAAAACAACCATTTCTCAACTATTATTTCTAAAAATTGAAATCCACGAGGAAATTTACAAAGTTCTTCTGAGAAAAACAATAAACACCTTTGAAAGAAATACAAAGAGGGAAAGAATTGACCTAGCAGATGGAGAGAAATCCATCCTGTTGACTGAGAAAAACAGCACAGACTAAGAGCCTAGAAGGAAGAGGGATGTAGGTTTTTAGAGCATAATACAATAAAGATGGTGCAAAATACCCACATGGACTGGTACATAGTGCGTACAACAAAACTGGGTCCTTCATCTTGACAAAGATTCACATGTTTATGGTTGTCAGGGAAACAGCATAAAGCCTCCAAAACTTGTGAAGTTCCCACAAGCAACTAAAATATTGTCCTCTTCCAGTTTGGTGGAATTTACAAGAACCCAATTATTTTAGCTTAATTTAACAAAAATGGTTCTGTTTATTGGACACATACATGCTGTTCATACCTACTACACAAAATATAACTTTGAAGGACTAAATTTATGAAAATTCACTAAAATCTTTAATGACCAACATTATTTGCAACATAATATACCTCATAAAAAGTACTCGACAAAATTTTTAAAAAAGAGATATTTCCCCAGAAAGATTAGCTGGCAGATTTTACTAGATAATGGGTTTCTGTCATGAAAAGGGTTTATCTCCTGATAAATCTATTTATACGACTGATATATACATATGTACATTATCTCTAGTATATTTACATCTAGAATTCAAGTCACTGACACAACACCAAGTCCATTATTTTTATAGATGAGCTTAAGGAAATATATGGACTCTTAACAAAGTATTACAAATGTGTGTATTTTTTTTACATGGTTGAAATATTTTTTTCTGGTCAAAACTTTAATTTCTCAGAAAATATAATTAATAAGATCATTTTATGAATATTCCAAATTAATAAGATCATTTTATGGATATTCTGTTTTTTTCAACTTTGAAATTGCTTCAAGGCTTACAACAACATATTATTTAGATGATAGAAAATAATAACTATATCATATTTGTCTTCAAATTTTGGAATCTGACATATTTAATTGCCTAGTGAATTTTAGATTTGATTAACACTTGTTTTAAAAATAATTATGCAGGGGTCCATTTTTTAGTTTAATCTTGTTCAGTGCTATCTAAAGATGTTACTGCTGTTCAGAGGAGTGTATCATTATTCAGAAAGGAAATGATTTATTAAGTAATTAAGGCAAACTAAATCCATACCAACTCAGTGCCAATTACAAGTGAATGCTAACTTGATCTGGACACTGTACCTTTTATATGTAAAATGTAAGCTGCACTGCACTGTACATTTTAAAAATAGAATTTTATTTATATTGTAACTTCGTAATTTTAATATTGCTGGGTTTTCAGTATTTTCATTCTAATTTTAATTGTATATTTCTAAATGAAAGTAAAAACTAAGAGTACATATGCTTATTTTTATTGAACATAAGCATAATCAGAAGAAACCTTGGAAGAGTTCAAATACTAATAAAACATTATTTAAAATTACACACGCATTCATTTTTAGCTAACAAATATTTCTGAGCACACATTTATGTACCTGGCATGATTTTCCATAAATATAGGTAACAGTAAATCTGTTTTGACATGGCACATTTGAATGTCTCAAAATTTAGTTCCATTTATTAATTGTGAAAAATTGTGAAAAATATTCATTGAACTCCCTTTCACCTGCCATGATTTGTGCCTCTTAAATTGGTGTCAATTTTTTATCAATTAATTTGAATTGAAAAACTAAAGCATAAATATGGTCAAGTTAAGGTCATGTTAAGTTTGTACACATTTATCTCCTAAGTACTCTATAATAGATTTCCTCATCTATACTGCATTTACGACCATAGCACCATATCATTTATTTATATACTGCTCATCTAACATTATACACCCATTTCCATATCTTGTCTACATTGCCAAGTTATAAGCTACGTCATGTCTGTTTTTGTTTGCACTGTAATAGCAAACACCACAAGTTGGGTGACTTGGAAAAGCAAAAGATGTTTCTCTCCTAGACTGGAGACTGGAATTTTGAGATCAGAATGCCCAGATGGTTTCAGAGTCCTCTTTACTGACCACTTTTTGTTTTCTCACAGGAAGGGTGGGTGAAGGCCCACTTGAGATCTGTATAAAAACACTAGTCCCATTTATGAGAAATCCACTTGAGACGTAAACATTTCCCAATGCCCCAACTTCCAGTACCAGTGCACGGGGCCCTGACATTTCACCACATGATTTATGTCAGATACAAATATTCAAACATTAGAAATATCCTTTCACTTTATGGGAACTCAGTGACTTCCACTCTGTACTAGAATAATTCATGAGATCCAAGAAAGTTCCCAACTAACAAACAAAAGATGTTTTAGTCTCTGTGACATCAGCCAATTACAAAGAGGCTGTTAAGGTCTTAGAATAATTAGAGGGAAAATACAGAAATATTATTGAGGGGAAACTCCATTTTGTGCCTTTACCCCTCTCTGGATTTCTTCCAGGGAGTCTGACTTTCCCTATTCCTCTTTTTCCTGGATCTGTTCTACTAAATAAATTATCCTCTTTCAACTTGCCTGAGTTGCAGAAATTCCTGTGGTGGCTTTGTCAGACACCAAGCTGGTAAAAACATGGTAACAGCATTTTAAATTAAAATCCCTGCAATATCCAAATAGACTTCAATTCAGACAACATTCTTCCTGGGACTGACATTTTAAGTTACTCTTTAAATCTGAAAAACTTTTATTACTATAGTTTATAGTAGTTTTGAGTATGAAAACCTGATGAAGTTATCTGTCCCTACCTCCATATTCCTTCTTTATATATACAACTTTATATTTTATTTATTTATATGTGGTATGCAATATGTGTAATATTTTATTGACAGAAAGTATTTTTTCATAAGTTTTCCATTCAGTGTTTCTTCTTTTTCCTTAAATTACTCTATTTAACTTACACCATGATCGTTTACATTTTATTTCATGTAGTGGAGACCTGGCCAATTAATCTTTCACTTTATTTGATTTTTTTATTAAAATAGCATCTATTCAAATATTTTATATAAAATGGCATTGGTTTATAATTCTCTATAGGTCTTGAATACACAGCATTGTAATTTGCCTTGTACATATACTACAATATGACTACCAGCAAAGCCCATTTTCTACTTTCTACCATTCTACCTGATTTGCCTACTCCCCCTTCCCTTAAGGTACCTGGCATTTCATTTTTATAGTCTAAGTATATCTTTATTTTGTTTTCTTTACTAAAATGTTTTATCTCTTTATCATTTACCTAAGAGAAAATCTACAGTATTTGTCTTTCTCTCTCTGATTTACTTCACTTAATATAAAACCTTCAAGGGTCTTTATTCTTGCAAATTATACAATTTCACCTTTTTAATAACATCATAGATTTCATTGTGTGTATAGAGTGCATCTTCTTTATCTCATCATCTCTTTATGGGTGCTTTGATTATTTCTAACCTTAGCTTTTACAAACTACTTCAGTGAACATAAGGGGTTGCATATGTCTCTTCAAATAGTTTTTACATACTCTTCAGATAAATAGCCAAAAGTTGGTGATTTGGCACACATGGTGCTTCCATTCTGTGCATTTTCTTTTTAAAAAATCATATCAAATAACATAATATATTTCAACTGTTGCTATATTCAAAATTTAAATCAGAAAACCCCAAAGATATCATCATAATATGCAAATCATCACTATTCTTTCTATAACCTAAAAGAATTGGAAAACCAAATTCATCAATATGAAAACCAAATTCATCAATATTCATAAATATAGAAAGTGACCCACTTACTTAATGACTCTTTGTAGATCACCTACTGCTTGGTTACAAACAAGCAAATAAAAGTCAAACAATAAATCAAAATCAAACCCCAAAAATCTTAAGTTCCCTTATAGAGAGACATAAATGACTAAAATTAATTTTTTTAAGAAAGCAGATACAACATATGTAAAAGGAAATAAACACTGTAAAGAAATCAAAGTAAAGTAGGGGCATAACTTCTGGAGGTACAGAGGATGTTACCCTTTAAATAGGTGGTCAGAAAGGCAGCACTGAGAAGGTACTGTAGGAGGTGAGGTGTCAGGAAGGTGAGATGGTAAATCATGCTGCTGCTATTGAGAGAAAATTAAAAATAAACATGCAAACATGCTAAGATCATATTTAGCATATCTGAGAAACATAAAATAGATATCCATAAAGGAGACTGAAGAAAAAGAAAATAGACAAAAAAGGAGATGAGAGAAATGTTCAATATTTTAAAAAGAAGCTCTAGATTTGCTACTGGTTATAGAAGAGACCACTTAACTGTGTGGCAATAAGTGAGTATTTAATCTGAGAAAATTATCATGTACCAGGCATGATACTAACATAGGGTTAGGCATCAGTACCAGCAGTCTATCAGATATATCAGAAAAGTGCCAACCTATAACAGTACATATAATATATATGTATGCACACATGAGCACACATACACACACCTACTGCCTATCATTAGAAGGACAACCACTTCTTCCTACTGCATTTTCGTATCTGAGCCACCAAGGAAGCATAGTGCAGAAGACCACTGGTTAGAGCAATACCTTAATCACATAAAGAAAAGACAGAAAAATCAGTGAGAGTCAGCATAGTTCCCTCAGAACCAGTAAGCCCCTCCTGGTTGTCAATATAGGACCTTTAACTTGCACACATCACTTCCATTCTCCAAATGAGGGACCTATCCTCTCCTTGGAAGGCACAGATAGTAGTGAAGTTTGTCATGTGTAATGAGATACACCTGCTTAAATAGAACAATAGAGAAAACATTATATCTGAAACTGAGAAATATTCCAACACAAGTCGGTATGCACACAATTATCTCTTTGTAAGGAAGCATTCCACACTCAAGGTCATTAGTCTTATGTGGACATCAGAGAAATAGAAGATGCTGTACAAACACTGATCTTGCTAACACCATATATGGAATCTTGCAGAAGTAAAGTTAGAAGGCAGAGCCTGATGAGTCCATGATACAACATCTATTTCTGCTCTATTTTCATTCTTTCCAAACCTGAACATATGACCTCTTTGAGGAAGTTAATATTTGATGACAAAAGGAAATCAGGTATAATTTACAGATAGACTATCAGTGGTGGTGAAATTTTACTATTCTGTATTCTATAAGAGGTATCTTTTATATAAGGCCTATAGTGAAAAGAAATATGTCTATCTGACACACTTCAGACATGCCTTGTCCTCCACAATGAAAGGAGAAGTGGCATGAAAATTGACCTTTACTGTTGTTCAAGGTTAACATTTTGACAAGGTGATGAGAAATTTGAAAAGATCAAAACCAGAAGCTGGTGACAAGGCAGTCTGAGGAAAGGTATGTGGAAGAAAGTTGAGAGGGAGCACAGACTGAATACATTTCATTCTCATATGAACACTGGCCAATGCCATTTCACTGCAAAGGCAATAATCAAGGGCACCTGATAATTTATAATGTGGATGGCCATCGAATTCTGAGCAACCTAAGAATGTGCTGGATGAGCAAGAAAATAAAAAGTAGATGCAGTGTTGGGAGGAAGTAGACAATATGAACTTGCCTCAAGCTTTGAGGTTTGCTGATGACTAAGCACTGCTTAGTTTACAAACAGCACAGGATAATGCTGAGCACTCAGTATGGCAGCTTTCCCCAGGGACTGGAATCTTTCTTTCACCAGGCTGTGGGCCATAAGAGGCCCCAGGAGGCATCTTAATTATTAAGAACACAATGAATAGTACTCATTGAACTACTTCATATGCAGAAATCATGGCCAAGATTAGGGTGAAGTGAGTGAAACGGGGCTGTTATTGAAGAGTAGGGTGAGCTAGTGTTGTATTTAAAAATGAGTATTTTGTTCATTATGCAGTCATTTTCATTGACATTTAAAAGCATTTACTGAAAATATTGTTTTACTAAAAATGAAGTTTTTATTTTTCAAATTTTTCTTAAATCTCTCATCTTAGGTAGTGTTTCACTTTTCTCTTTCTTGTCTGAGATCTGCCAGAAGACATCTTTGGACCAGTTTCTCACTATTACAAAAATCCACTTGGCGTTTTTGCTCTGCTCTTACATTCTTAGGTTCTGCTCATCTAGAGATCTTATTTAAAAGGGTGAAATGCTTCCATCAGGAAATTCAACAAGGATACTGTTAAACTGGCAATGATGGGTCTTTCAAAGTACTTAGAGCAGTGATCCTAGATAAAGAAGTCTATAATAAGTTTAAGATAATGGTCACTAATTACTAAGAATATATTGGATGGCTAAGAACAAAATGGTTGCACAAAACCCTACTTCTGGAGTTCACAGGGTTCAGTGGAATTTCTCTTCAGCTATCTATGCCCTATACCTAAGGTCAATAAAAGAAAATACCAAATCTTTAAAGGGATTTATAACCTTCAAGAAATAAAATTTGATCAACCCACCAGCTGAAGTACAACAATCAAAATACTAAAAGAAGATAAGTACATTGTGTCTTTAAAAAGGAAGTGATAATACTATTAGATGTCCTTATAATTAAAGATATAAAGACTCTAGCATTTTAGCAGACATGTATATATGTATGATTTTTCCCCTTTCTCTTTTTTTCCTGTGGATTGTTGATTGTTGGTATTTCATATTGTTTGTATTACCACTATAATATAAATCAAAGGTTACCAGACTATGAATACCCATGTCTGGAATATACAGGGAAGACTAAATATTGTCTTTAGACAATGACTACTGGTACACAGTGCTATGCCTTTGATTTTTATGTTCCCTATACTTTTAGAGGGCAAAAGCATCTTTATTTGTGTTATGCATATTTACCTTGCATTAGATAGAAGCTTCAAGCTGTAATGAAACCTCAATATGGGTCATGTGAGACTGGGGATTGAGACAAAAGATGTGGACTCCTCAGTCCAATGCTCATTTGCTTCAAAGACAGTCATTGCTTTCGTTACCTTTTCTACTATTTAACTGCAAGGTAGATAACTTTGCATGATGTCTTTCATAGACTCCATGTAGCTGATGTATGCCCTGCCACCCAATGAATATCTGATAAAGAAATTAAAGAAATGAGGGTGTTTTTTTTTTTTTCTACTTGGTACAGGTTACATTACTGAGGGTGCTAGTTTAAATCTACGACTACAGTTCCCTCTGTGCAGATCTCTCCACAACCTCATGGACCTAGCTTCAATTGGGTTGATTCTTGCTTTTAATATTTAAAGTTTTATTCTTTTCTCCCATGAGTGTGACAGTGGCTTTTTGATCAGCTATATGTTGGAACCTATCATCTTGGGTTCCAGGCATTACCATGTGAATAAGTTATTCTCTTGAATATTACACTGGCAACATTATGATTGACACCTTTCTGTGTTTAGAATTATTGCAAGCTTAATGTAGGTTGGGTATTTGATAATATTTCTATTTCCAGTCTTTTGTTAACCCCAAATTAGCAATGTAAGTATAGTTCACTACTTGTGTTATGACTTCATTTGATTCATTTAATGCAGTCTGTGACTACTAAATACACACTGTGCCAGATACTTGGGATAAAGGATGAATTAGATATTCTTTTGCTCACACAATATTTTAACAATAACTTTATATTTTGAAACTTGAAATATCCTACCTATAGCATTGGACAGACATTTCTTATCTGAAGAAAGTACTTCATTAATTCAACTAATTCTTCTAAACACCCTATGTCCTATTTCTTATGACAGAATAGTAAGAACACAGCAAGCATAAGAATATCTAATTCAATCTCTTTAAAACTTATTTCCCAATTTATAGTTTTACCTACTTCATTTTATTCTTCTCAACTGGTTTTCATTATATGGTACTACACTGTTACTGAAATGAAACTTTACATGAATGACAAACAAAATAGAGTACCTCGTTTCTACAAATATATTAATAAGCTATCCAGTGTAACAAGTTGAAAAGTAAATAAATGTATTCATAAGAACAATAATGATGGCTTCAACTACATTCAATTTGGTAATTTCAGGGTCAACTTGTAAAACAAATGGCAGGTATCTAAATAATCTGAGCTGTCAAAGAACTCTGCACATTCTTCAACAGTTAATATATTACACATACATACAAAGACATAAATCATTACACATCTTTAAAAAAAAAAACTCCTATCATTTGATCTTATACAAAATACACAGGCTTGCCGGAATTTGGTAAGCAATACTGGTACTGGCACCCCAGTGTTTGGATATGATGACAATGTTGGTCAAGTATCTAACCAAATGTTTGTGAACTAATTTATTTTTGCATAAATAAGATAAATGGCTACATAGTACACACATTTCAACATGCAATTCAAACAGATTATTCTATTTCTTTCTACCTTTCATAGTTCTAATGTGCCTCTTGCATTAATTCCAGTGTTTATAGAGTTGTGCTTACTAAGAAGGACAAGAAATTAATGATTTTAAGTCATTATCTCCATACTGGGAGTTTTGATGCTTTTTGTTATTTTTAAATAGCAAATATTTTTAAATTGTTCATTTTAAGGCTATTAAGTTTATTATTTTTTTTCATAGTAACGTACACATGTTTGCCTAGTTCTAGAACTGTTCTATATATTTATACCATAGGATACTTCACATTTCCTTTCAAACGAATTATTAGATACTTCCCTCTTAAAAATTGTTCTGGTTTTATACTTTCCAGTTTAATTATAAGATCGCCTTGTCTTATCCATTAAATATTCTGTTAGAGTTTCCTGAAATTGCATTCAGTCTATAGATTAATTCAAATAGATTTGCCAAGACTTGTTTTACAAGTCTTCCTATATATGAAATATACCACTACATTTATTTTAGCCATCCATTATGCCTCAATAAAATTTTATAATTTTCTCTGTAAATGTCTAGCTTAATGTTTGATAGATGTATTCCTAAGCACTTTTATTTCTTATGGCTAATATAAATTATTAATTCATAAAATTTTCAATGTCTCATTTATTTGTTGTTAATGTATGCTAACCATAATCTTTTAGCAAACAATGAATTATCTTGGAATTATAATAATTTTGTTATAGATTACTTGGATATTACATATAGTCAATAATGAAATTAGAGAGTGTAAACTTTTCCAATTTATAAAAGTTGGCTTATTGTCTTGGTAACCTTTGTCCCTCATTTTATTCTCCTGAAAATTCCTTTCAATGTAAGGTTGAAAAGAAGAGGTGTCGATGCTAATTTTAAAGGAGTGCCTCTGAGGTTGTGTGATTAAATGTGATTTTTATAGGTATTGTTATCTACCCTTATCATGTAAAAGAATTTCTCTTGTATTTCTATGTTACTAAGAATTACTTCTCTTTATATAAAGGTGTATTGACATTACCAAATATACTTTCTATGTAATTTGTTAACCTCTTAGTCTATTTATAATAATAGATAATAAGCTACCTTTTAATTTCTAGAAAAACTTGAAATTTGGAAACATACACTTGATCATGATTAATTTTAAAATCTTCTATTGTTGCTATAGCTTTTCTAACTTTTCAGAATGTCGGTTAAATATTTAAAGTGAGATTAATCTATTATCTCTTTGTGATACTTTCACTGGTCTCTATAATATATGTTAGAAAAATAGAGTAGTTTTTAAAGCCATTTTTCTTACCATATTCTAAATAGAATTTTATATACTAAAGCAACTATACTCTCCTATATATTTAAATTGCAAATTTATATTTATATAAATAATTACATAACAACAAATCTAAAAATTTTCTGGTTTTTGAGATTTTGATAAAATTTGCCCATAACACTGTCTATTACGACTTTGTTTTTTTGGCAATGTCAATGTGAGTGTGTAAGTGTATGTGCTTTTGTGTGTGTGGGTAATAAGTGGGTGTTATTTAAATAATATTTGTTTTAAGCAGTGATTTTTGGCATTTTTCTTGCACTAAGATTTTCACGATCAAATTTTATTTTTCATTGTTACTTAAATGCTTTTATTGCTTTCATTATTACTATGGATTTTTATATTGTCAATATATCTGCTAGATTTTATTCTGTTATAACTGGCTTGAAACTATATTATTCATATTTGCTGTTTCTTCTTTAATCTGTGCTCTTACCTTTCCTATGTTCTGTTTTTCTCTCAGTATTTTTTGTTGCTTTCCTCACTTATTTATTTCTTATTTTTGAAGCACTAAATATACTTTATTCAAAAAGCACAAGAATTGAACTTAGTAAATTCAGATCTAAATATTTTTGAGTTTATACTTTTATTTTGGATGTAATTTTTAATTTTATATGTATTAATAGCATCAAGCATGTAACTGTTTTTAATTATCTCTCTGTATTTTTTCAAATTTCATTCCTTATATCTAAAATATTTTTCTTTTTGGGGTATTTTTGGAAACTTGTGTTCTAATATTTGGTTATCTACTTGAATAGCCTTTGTGTATACTCTCTATCATTTTGAGTACAGAAAAGTCCATTAGATCAAGCCACATTATGATATTGATTTTTTTTTCAGTAGTGTTAAGCATATTCCTTTCTGTTTAATGTATTTTTTGAGTTACCTACATATACCTCTGTCAGTTCCCTTTAATCGTTTTGAACCTGAGACATAATATTCAAAATCATTACATGTTCCTAAAGAATCTCTCTTCCTGCAATTTGGCAATATTGATCTTTATCTTTACAGTATCATTTTCCCTCAAAATCAGTTCTCTCAGAAAATAATGAGCAGTATACATGTAGCTAAAATAAAGTCAATGGTGTGTGTGGGGGGCACATTCAGAAACTGTCCTTTGCAAAGATACTGAAAGAAAATATATTTTAACTTTCCCGGTAATTTTTAAACTTGTACAACAGAACAAGATAAGGAGTTTTTGGAGTTTCTGAAGCAGGAATTAAGACTGAATCCTGTTCCAGAAGTGGCAATACTGTAATTTTCAGTTTAAAAACCCAATGGAGAAAAATAAAATAAAGCTTATCTAAAGAAATGTTAACCCAGTACTAGATATCAGCAAAGTGAGAAATCAATATTAGCCAAACTAGTTCCCTAAAAAAAGTTCAAGTGAAATTGCTGGTAAATTATCAGAAATGCCACTGAATGAAATTTGCACAGGAGAAAAATGTACCACTGAAAATCCATTCTTTACTCGAAATTACACAACACCCGAAAGAATTTCTACCATGAATTGGATTCAAAAGCATAAGAGACTTAGAATTCTATGCTACTAACAGAACCATAGTCATCAACATGATAAAAGATAGTTTATAAATAAGCAAAGATGTGAAAGTATAAATCTAAATGAACTTAAATGATTAAGAAATACATGGAAATTTTAGTAGATTAAAAATTAGCATACAGTGGAAGATGTGGAGTCCTATATTTCTGAATCATATACTATACATATAAGAATGTTTTCTTAAAACGATAAGTAATTGAAGCTGGGCATGGTGTTTTGTGCCTGTAAGCTTCAGCCTATGAAGCGGCTGGGGCTAGGGATTGCAGTTCGAGTCCTGCCTGGGGCATGTAGTGAGACATAGTTCTAAAAAAATATAGCTGGGTGTGGTGGTGCATGCCTGTAATCCCAGCTATCTGGGAAGCTGAGTCAGGGGATTGCTTGAGTCTGTGGTACCCCGAGCAATATGAGACTGTGATTCCATGGGCAAAAAAAAAAAAAAAAAAAAAAAAAAAAAAAAAAAAAAAAAAAAAAAAAAAAAAAAAAAAAAAAAAAAAAAAAAAAAATAAAAAAAAAAATAAAAAAAAAAAAAAAAAAAAAAGTAATTGAAAAATAGCAATACATAATAAAACTATAGTTCAATACAACTTGAACAGATAATATCTAATATCAAAGTAAACAATTATAAAAAGCATACAGGGAATAAACAAATGAGAATCTAAATAACTGGTTAAGAGGCATGGAAATGAGCATGAAAAAACCTAAAAGGCAGAAGTGGAGAAAATGGAATGTGGTAACTTGAATGTAGCCATGACTATAGATTATTGATTAGTGTATATCACTGATGCCAGAATTGGTAAAACATTTTCCTATTCACAACATATTTGCTTAAGCACAATAGCTCCTAAGAAGAGTAAATCTATATGTAGACATGATTGGAAAACAAAACTAAAACCATAAAAATCTTAAAACTTTGAAGGGAAAGAAAAATACCACGTCCACAGAACAGTAATAATTGGATTTTCAAACATCATATTAAATGATAGAAGAAAAACTGAAATTATCTTAAGGAGTTAAGGTTACCATCCAGTCTAGAATTTGAAAAGTAAATTATCATTCAGGAAAAACAATACAATATTCTAAGCAAAACTATTAGCAAAAAATACTTTGTGATGAAAGACTTGAATCTAGAATATATATAAAACTTATGCTGCAATAAGAATAACTTGAATTCATATAACACTTTTAAAACTGAACAGCATAATAACATACCACCAAAATAATTAGGTAAGTGGCAAATAAACATATGAATAAATGCTCACTGAAGAAATGCTAATGAACAACACATTTGTATCCAATTAGATACCCAATAGAACGGTTGAAACTAAAAAGTCTGAAAATAAAGTGCTGGCAAGAATGTGTTGGAATTGAAAATCGTATCCATTGCTGATGTGAATGCAAAATGGCACAAACTGTGGAAATAAGCAAACTAGACTGAAACAGCTATTACTTTTTTTAATTGATAAAGAAAATGCCTATTTTTACTTCAGACTTCTTAGAAACCATTGAGGTAGTCTTTTTATTAAAAAAAAAAACATATATGTACTATAAATATATAACTGCTCTTAAAAAGCAGAAGTAAAAACCTATACCTACAATAGCTATGAAAGATCTGTCATGAATGTTCCTTTTTCTCAACTGTGAGTGGTGGACAGCATTATACCTAATCAAATTCTCAGCATTTGGATATTTTCACCTTTTAAAAAACCCAAGTACAAGAAACTCACAATATCACAAGTCACACAAAATTTATTGTTTCTCTAAATTAAAAATACTATTTTTCAAATTTCCCAGTGCAAACTATGAGTTTGATTGTCAATAGGTGATCTGTTTTCCAAAAAATGGTAATGTAATGTAATGTAATACTGAAAGATTTCAAAACTTTTCTTGTGTCAATTATTGTACATAGAACAATATACAGTAGGCAGCAACTTGTACTTGAATTTTATTACAAAGAATACATATTTCATACATCAAATTGCAGAACAAGCTAAATTAGAATGTCTTCAATATTCTTCTATAAAATATAACTATAGTGGAAATCAATTAAATTTGCACCATTACATTTAGTATTTAAGAAATTATTTAGCAAGTAAAAAATGCTTTTAGTATTCTCAAAAATAAAGCTTTTCTGGAAATTAAGAGATGTCAAAGTGTTAAAAGGAATTACTTAAGCATTGTATATAACAGAAAAATACAGGTTGCAACCTAAAAAGAGGAAAATGAGATAATGAATATATGGATCACCTATTATTTAAAAAACCTTATTGCAATTAAAGTAACTATATTATATGCTATATATTACAACACTGAAGGCTATCTAGAAAATTACCAATTGAAGAAGTGTAATATAGTTTCCATCTCATAATATAATTTTAATAAACCTAAAAATAATAAAATAAAAACCACAAAGTAATACTAAATATAATCTATTACCACACCTATTTTAAATACAGATGCTTAAAAATAAATAGAATTCTATACATGAGACCAATACCTGGAAATAGAGGAGGAAATCTGACTATGCTTTGTGTATATGGAATGATTTAGTTTATTTATTTATTTTTTTTGAGACTAGGTCTCACTATTTTTGCCTGTGGAACTTTAGGCTCACATTGCCTGGAATACCACAGACTCAAGCAATCCCCAGCTTCAGCTTCCCAAGTAGCTGGGATTACAGGTGCATGCCACTATGCTCAGTTATATTTTTTTGGAACTAGGTCTCACTACGTGCCCCCAACAGGACTCGGACCATGATCCCTGGCCCTGGTCGTGGCTTCCTAGTCTGCTGCTTACAGGCATGAGCCACCATGTCCAGCTAATTTAGTTTATTGATTACTATTACATTTTTACATTTTTATATTCCTTTGATGCAATATTATAATTATGCAGGCCTGAAAGACACAGGGAAAAACATGCCCAAATATTAGCAGTGGTTAATTCAGGGAAACTAGGATATGAGTATTAGGTTTATCTTTACTGTTTCTATATTCTTCAAAATTTCCAAAATAAAACAGAAGCTAAAAAGGAAAGCTTCTAAATTATTTGTAATCTCCTCATCTATTTCCCAAGGATTCAATGAGGTTATAACTTGTGATAGATTGATACATGTTGAATTAAGCAAAGGAGATTTCTAGAGAAAACTAGCAAAAATACAAAAACAAACATATATGCTCTTATATTTGAAGAATAGGTAATCCTTTTGAATAAATAATGAAACTGTTACTGTGAGACATACCTGTGAAAATGTCCATATTAAAAAAATAAACAAACACAAAAAACACCGAAAACTGAAGCAACAAATGCTAGTAAAGGAGTGGAAAATGAAGGGAAATCCAGCTCCTGTAGAAAAAAGTGTACATATATCTCAAAAGACTGAAACTGAACCTACCACCACCAATCTCAGAGATTCTGCTTCTAGGTAACTCCCCAAAGGATACAAAACACTTATTGGAAAGGAAACCTTCACTCCTGTTTACAGCAACACCATTTACAGTAGCCATACTATATAATTAAACAACAAACTAGACAGCCAGAACAGATGAATGGAGCGAGAAAATGTGATACACACACACACACACACACACACACACACACAAGCGGACATGAGTGCATACATATATAATGGAAAACTACTCAGTAAACAAAAAGATAAACTGCTATTCACTGCACATGGATAGAACTCTGAGGGATTTCACTAAGTGAAGTCATAAAGAGGAAGATAAGCACTGGATGGTTGCACTTCTTTGTGAACTATAGAGAAAACAATGGGTCCAGCAAAGACAAACTTTAAAATTGACCCTCGAAAGCTCAAAATAGATCTGAGGCATCCAGGTGGGGATAGAGAGGACAAAACAGAGGAAGAGGTGAGCACAATGGATGGTGATGGAGGATGTGGGTACTTTGGTAATGGGAAAACTCTGGTGGCCACACCTGAGGGGTGAAATCCTATATTGTGAAAAAACAAGGGTGCGAATTAATGGTATATCATTAATAAAGAATAAAATATCTAATGAGGATATACTTTTCAAAATATCACATCACTATTATTTCAAACACATTTTGGGGGTACTGCAAATATTAAATGGGTGAGCAGAGTAAAACAAATCAATACACAATGTATACAATAGGGAAAGATAATTACTGCAGAATATTGGAGATTCTGACATTTCCTGAGCAGGGAGAAGAAAACTAACTTGCTCTTATGTGTGCTGGGAGGCACAGGTGATGTGGAAGCTGAGACTAAAAAGAGAAAATTAGAAGCTAGCAGATCGACCATCTGATCCAGCAATCCCGCTCCTAGGTATCTACCTAAAGAATGTAAAAGCATAAGCTTAAAGTGATATATGCACTCTTACATTCACTGCAGCACTACTTACAATAGCCAAGTGATGAAAACAGCCTAAGCTCACAAGATAGATGAATGGATTAAGAACATGTGGTATATATAGATGATGAAAAACTACTCAGCTATTTTAAAACAAGGGAAGTCTTGCCATTTGGGACAACATAGATGGAACTGGAAGGGATTATGCTAAGTGAGATAAGTCAGAAGGAGAAAGACAAATACCAAGGAATTTCACTCATATGTGAAATATAGAGAAGTGGAGCAAAGACAAAGAAAAAATAAACCAAATTTTAAACATCTGATTGTAGAACTTAAACTACCAGAGTGGGAAGGTGGAAGTGGGGGCAGATGAGAGAGAATTCTGGTCAGTGAACTCTGGTGGAGGATCATGGGGTTATATTAGTAGGGGTGGTGCGGCAGCAAATATTTGAAGAGGCATGAATCTACGTAGCGCTCTGAGTAACACACAGGGTCATCACCCAATGTTACCTTAATAAAAATATAATACATTTTTTTAAAGGAAAGAAGAAATAAATTGGGTGATCTTGAGGTACAAACAGAAGGGGCAAAGTGACCGAAGACCAAGAGAACAATTTTAGACTGTTAGTTTCTTGAAAAGAGGAACTGAAACTGGTTAGTTTTTAATGCTCCGTTCCAAATCTGACAGACTAGGAACAATTTTTATTTTGTAAATGAACCAACGAACTGGATATCCAACTTTTACACCCTGTTTTGTATTTGCAAAATGAGAATGATGCTACTTGTATGAACATAATAAGATGCTTTTAAGAAGAAAATTTTAGATATTTCTTAGTGTAAAAGGAATACACTTTCAAATTTAATTTATTCTCTATGAATTTTTGACTATGAACTTTAATTTTTAGAAAAGTCAGTCAGTGCTTTGAACATAACCACATCTAAAATTTATATTTGCTTTAAATATTCTTTGATAAAATATTGAGTCAAGTTGCTTGACACTATTTATTACAAAGTAAATGTCATTTTAATATTAATTATTCTAAAACTAATAGAGTAATCTATAAAATACTATTAAACTACAATGTATTATGGCATATTAACTCTTAATCTACTAATGATATGTTCATTACCAAAAGTCACACAGCTGCAAAGTGATGTGGGAAGCAGATTATAAAGTAGATATATTTATATTTTAAAAATGAAAAATAGAAAACATAAGAAATTTATTCAATTACAGCGTTAGATTAAATAATTTAATTCATTAAATGTTGAACACTTTAGATTATTATGACAAGGCAAAATTCCTATATATTAGCTTTAAAATTGATTCTGTACATACACCTCTAATAATTATATTTTTACACATGAATTAAGAGTTTAGTAAAATTCCTGAAATTTCTTCACTGAATGCAAATCATGATGTCAAATCATCAAGGACTTTTAAGTCCTTTAAGTATCACTTTTAGTCACTAGTCTGGGTATTAGAAAATATTTTGTGTCTTATAAAGTGATTCATTATCCCCAAATACTTCAAATAACTATTTTGTATATAGAAAATTAAATAGAATCTAACAATGCAAGTTTAATCAAACAAAGTAAAAAATACAAAAATAGAATCTAGACAAAACAGATCTACATTTTTTGTTATTCTATCTCACACGAATGACAGCTCACATGGATTTCTTCATCCACTTTTCCCTTCCCCCATACTCCGGAAATATCATCACTTAGTTCATATAGGTTTATCACTTTCAAAGACTACATGTCATACAAGATATGTCAGATGCATAATTTACATAAGTTTCACTATGTTAACAGATCTTTATGTTGATTCCAAAGTTTCTTTTCTAAACATAGCAATGAGGCTACATATATATATATATATATATATATATATGTACTCACATACATATATATACAAATACATGTATATAAAATATTTGATATATACACATATATAAATATATATATTTTCCATATTTATGTGATTTTTTAGACTAAAATAAATGGTATTACTATTTCAAAGGAAATTGACTCTGCTCAACTATCACTGAACTTAGCCTCCCCTTACTCTCATAAGCTGAGTTGTTGAACTCCTAAAGAGCAGGGTTGTGCACTTTTATGTCTTCAATAGTTTAATATCATTAACACCTTGGCATTTAAGAAATGCTGCTTTGTTTGATAACTATAGATAGAATGTAGACAACTATGTTAGACATGAAGCTTGAGAAGCATTACTAGTAATTTTGGAGCTTATGTTTCCAAAGGTTCTCTGGGATATACTTGAGATGAAGGAAGCATATACTGGGGTGCTTTTAATGTTCTAATAGACATGAAGACATAACTAAATAAATAAGAATTGTAAAGAATGATTAAGTAATATTAAAAATGCAAATATTAACTGAGGTTTCTCTACACATAATTTCAAGTAAGGAATTCTACCTATTTATAGAAAAATAGATACAATTTAAATTTCTTGTAATATATTCAATAGAGTTTTTGCTCTTTTGACTGCCCTTAGTGAAAATTTTCTATCCTAGCCCAAAGAAGCTGCTATGGACTGAATTATGAAGCTATCTTCCATACCCCCTCCCCAGAGTTCATATATTGAAGTCCTAACCAGCAATATGAGAGACTAATTGAAGATAGAGCTTTGGAAGTAATTAGATTTCAATGAGATCACAGGCAGACACTCTGATGAAATTAATACTTTTATTGCTTATATAAGAAGATAGGAGAAATGCTTCTGTGCCAGCTTGTGTTCTCTTTCCCTCCCCTTTTCACATGTTCCCCCCCTCCTCTTCCCCCTCCTCTTCCTCTGTCCTCTCTCTCTCTCTCCCTCTCCCCCCCTCCCCTGCCACATACTAGTACACAGTGAGGAGGTAGCCACTCAGTGTGTGGTACTTTGCTAAAAGATCCCAAGATGATTAAGGTATTAGGGAACACAGAATATTGAGGCAAATTTTTTCACTAATCCAGATATCTCAACCAACATAAAGTTCTGAGCATCGGCTTAGCTACATAGCTCTTTAAACAATGCTTGTTTAATAATTACAAATAAATAAAAGTACCCAGGATGTGGAATTCCTATTCCAGGAGAAAGCTGACAATATTTTAGTTTTCATGACACTTCATTTCAATGTTTAAATCTCGAAATACTTATACAGGACCACTGTATACCAGATAGTATGGGAGTCAGATTTGCAGTCTCAACAGAAGTTTTTATCATTCTATTGATTACCCAGTTATGAAAATAGGAGGTATTACCTGAATCTAGGTTTATCTACAGAAATAATGTATCCACAAAATTTATATAGAGGAATATGTAATTACAGAGAATGTGATTCTTTAATTATGTTACTATCTCTCATTTCTCTTTGACACCCTGGGTTTCTATCTCATTCCTAACCTTAGGATACGTTCTGTTTGATTTATTTACCTTAGAACTTATATGCATAGATTCCCCTTACATATTTAATTAAAGCTGTTCTTTTCCCCTACTAATCTATCTGATGTTAATTTGATTATGTTATCAGCCTAAGAAGAACCCAGTGGGTAGGGGGAAATTTTCTCTCCACCCTTACACCTCTAAACAGACACAGATTTATTTTTGTTATGATAGAAGAGCAAATATGTGATAAAGGTCATTGGACTATATACTTAAAACTGGTGACTTGAATGCTATGCAGATTATACTTCAATAAAGAATTTAAAAGTAGTAATATTATATAAGCATTTTTTTTTTAGAAATGAAAATAAAAAATAAAATAACCTCTTTTAGGAGAATACAAATCTTAATTCTTACTTTTCATTACTTTGTAAAAGTGCCACCTATTATTCATAGTAGTAGTTTTAAAATAATATGAAAAATTGTTAAATGTTTGGACTCCCATTTTAGAATCACCTGTCATGAGAGCTAAGGATGCTTATAAGTAGCTGAGAGACTAATACAAGAGAGTCTGCACAATGATAATCTGGTATATGCATTTCATTAAAAAGTCTATAAATCCTTCCAAACCTCTAAAATGTTGTAGCTTCTAAATAGTTATAGACTTCACCATTTCAAAAAATTTCTTAGAACATTAAAATGTTTTAAAGGACTAAATATTTCAATATAACCAACAGATAAATATAATGCAATACCAAATTGTTTCCACAAGATTTTAAAAGTTTTATCTGCCAGTCACACTAGTTACATGTCAAACTTTTTAAAAAATGCCATTCCATCACAGAAGCATAGGATCCTTCCTTGCTTTACATTTTATTTTCAAAACAGAATAAAAGAAAAGATATGAAGTGCATTTATGACTTAGAAATGATATTACAGCACAAGACTAAGGGTTGCAATAATTATTTTGACATTAACAATGCTTTCAAGACACAAGTAATTTTTCTTTTGTTTGTTTTTTAATTATTTTTGTCTCTCCTGGAGAATGAAAATTGGTCAGTTCTGTCTTGTCTCTTACATTACAGATCCTGAAAAATCCTTAAGGTGACATTTTAATTCAACCTCACATAAACACCTTGACTATTTTCATTTGTTCCTCTTACTCAAAGACAGATAAAATGAAAGTGAATGAGAAAGCATATTTACATACATATCTATGTTCATTTCTTTATTGCATCTATATAATGAAAACAAAAAGCATAGGTGATTAGACCTTAGATATGGTGCTTTGATTTGAAATTAAAAATGATTGAATACCATAGAACAAGTGAGTTAATCAGGCCTTTTATGACACTAGCCACTGGCTACCACCTGCGGCCTTGATCATTTTGACACAGAAGGTGCTTGGGAGAATGGACATGCGACATGCCCACCCAGAAATCTGAACACCCGAGCCCAAAGAGCATGGGTGTGTGTCTGTGTGTGTATACCTGAGTCTAGGAATAGGGAATACAGCAGCAGCATTGGCATTGGTAGCAGCACAACTACTGCTACCAGTATGATGAGCAGCAGAAGAGGCAAGAGAATGCCAGAGAACCCAGAGAAAGAGCAAAAGATTGATGGGGGAGGGCTGGGTGGGTCAGTTGCTTGCTTACCTGTCTTTCAGCCACCCTGACATGACTAGGCCCCCCTGCCTGGTGTGCTTGTGTACCTGGTTCCCTGAGAGCAAAAAAAAAAAAAAAGCCTGTAGAATCTTAGGGCTTTAGGAGTCTTATTATCCATGTGACAAAAATCAATATAGAACCTGCACTGTACATGGGTGTGTTTGCCCTACAATTAGTGAATGTATAGGGTGAATTTCTAGTGTATAATGATTGTGCACACATACATGTTTATGCTTATTTTTAAGTGTGGTTGCCTATCAGGGACCTGACTGTCTATGTTGGACCTTGAGTCTGAGCTTTGTTGTTTCTTCTGTCCATCAGTTTCTGTGTGTCCTTATACTTGTCTGTGCTTATCTGTCTCCCCATTCATTTAGTATGGATAGTATAATGAATACATATGGGATGGCAGTGGTATACAGAATGTGGTAAATTTCTGGCTAGTTGCCCCACTATCAGTTCTTATCTGTCTCACGTGTGTCTGTTGGTTAACCTGTTTACATATCTGTTGGGCTGTAGGTATTACTCTATAGGTATGTGTCTATGTATATAGACCCATGATTATTCTGTCTTTGTGCATAGCTCAATGTATATTGAGTTTCCCTTAGTGTCAATTTCATCTAGACTTGTGGTATTATGGAGTAGCAAGGTGTGTGTATTTATCAAAGGTTTGATTAGCTAGATGGACTACAAAACAAAACAGCACTTGAAACATTCTAAGTGCAACAGTTCTCAGAGACCAAGGAGAGAATGTATTATAACTTAAACATTTTGAAATTTTGATATGGGCATATATCTCAGTTTCCAGCATCATTTGAAACATTCAGCTCCCCTTACTCTAATTGAAAACCTGAAATAATTAATGCACTTAATCATCTTTAATGCTTCCTTTACCCCTCCATGCAAAATTTATATCATATAGTCAATTTTTCTGTTCCTAGAATATTCCAAAATTTAACCCTATGAAATTATTCAAAGGGGAAAACTAATTCCTGGTAGAATATTTTCTAAAATTTGGATTACTTTCTGAGGAGTCATACCAAGTGAAAGAAGGGTATGAAGAAGCTAAGATAACTGAAGGTGGGAGTTAATGCTCTAATACCGATATATTTCAAGTTTCCTTGGCAATTCGATGAGATGATGCTTCTCAATATTCTGTCTGTGAACTAAACATCTGCTTTTCAAATCTTCCTTGGATAACCTTGAAAAATGACACAGAGAGGAGCACACAGACACCCACACACACATTCATATACCTTCTCATATCTCTTAAAGACAAAATCTCATTGGAAGGAACAAATATAAATTTATATTAGTTAAAGATAATTCCAGAACAATAGAATGTTGTTCATTTGCCCCAAAGCAATTTTATTTTGGTGTGAATCGATAAGGATTAGGATCTGCTTAGTCAAGAATAATGGCGGCCAGGCACTGTGGCTCTGCCTGTAAGCTTCAGCCTGTGAAGCAGCAGGGGCTAGGGATCGCGGTTTGAGTCCTACTCAGGGAAACACAGTGAGACCTAGTCCCCAAAAATAGCTGGGCATGGTGGCACACGGCTGTAATCCCAGCTACCTGGGAAGCTGAGGCTGGGAATTGATTGAGTCCATGGTACCCCAGGCAATTGAGCCTGCGGTTCCATGGGCAAAAATAGTGAGACTTAGTCTCCAAAAAAAAAAACAATGGCACAAAATTATAATTTCCTAAAGAACAATAATAATTTTTACTAAGCTTCTGTGTGTATGCATGTGGTTTAATTATGAAATATTTTTTTAAATTAAAAACTAGCTTTGAGACTGGCTATTTACATCGATAGAATTCAGCAAGTGATTGACAACCTTCCACTTGATGACAGTTGTATTTTTAAACTAGAGATAGGCATTTGAAATGATTCTATTGTGCAAATGAGGTGACAGAAGAATTATTTATGAACTAGGTCAACTGTGCTTACATCACAAGGGATGGTTGGCCTATTTTTCTTCTCAAAGATGTTCCACCAAATTTGAATTGGCTAGAAAATGTGTCTCAGTTCTACAAAAATACTGAAGGCATATCAGATGTATTGATGAAATTAAAAAGGACAACCCAAGAATTTACACAACACACAACATATGCTTCTTAGAATTAAAGCAGAATTGCCACCTGGCAAAGTTTTCATTCAAACAGGTCTTTCTATAAACATTTACATCTACTACCTGTTGATACCATCAAAATGACTAGAAAGAATAGCATATTTATAGCCAGCTGTCATTTGGATATCCATTATTTTTCCATGTAACAAGAATTATAAAAGTAAGTATTATCTTAGTTACATACATACAAGCATATAAAATTCCTTTGAGTCTGAAAATGATACATTTGATAAAAATTCTTTTCCAAACACACTTTTATTATATTTGCAAAAAGTTCCATAAATGATACAACACAGTCTCTAAAAATATAAACAGAAAATATATAACTAAGTAGTAAACTATTATAACTACTACATTTTCATTTGCCCCGCCCCCACCATCACCTGAATTTTACTTGATAGGTATTCATCAACATGCATATGTATTTATCATCATACATCATATACATACATATTATCATGCATAATACATATTTCACAGCTATTCTTACAGTAAACATAAAGCCCTGCCATGTTTTGAGGACCAGCAGAGTATAGTAGCCATATGTCTGAGACTGGGCCAGAGAGCCTGTATCCAAAGCTTAGCTAATCACCAACATTACTTATGATATTAACTATGGGCAGTTGCTCCACTTCTGCTATTATTATATCTACTTTTTTAGATACCATTCAAATATTAGGAATTTATAGTGTGCATTTAAAATGAGGTTATTGTGCTCTTATAGATATCCACATTAAATAGATGTACTTGAAAGAATTTCATCAGAGGAAAAGAATTATATTTTAGACAAAAGTCAGTATATCTGCATAGTAAACTTTCTGTTGCAATAGTATGGAAATTACTAGCTATCTTTTGGACATATACTGTAAGACTTACATGTTATAAAAACAATGTTTGACAAACTGTGCTCCTAGTCAAGTATGGATCTTAATGACATTTTGCTGTATTTTTCCCCTAATCTTTTTAAAAGACTAGTAAGGAGGAAAGAAGCGGAACAAGATGTCACAAAGACCTCCTGGTGTCCAAAAAGTCTAATATGTCTACTCTTTTAGATATTTTCTAGGGTTGCTATATAACAAAGTACTATAAATAATGAGGATTAATTTTTTTTCACAGTTCTATGTCAGAAGCCAAATTACAGGAATTGGGAGTGCTGATTCCTTCCAAGGTTTCTCTTCTTGGCTTAATAGTGACTGTCTTCTCTTGTGTTTTCAATTGTTTTCCCTTTGTATAGTTCTGTGGCCAAATGGCCTCTTCTTTAAATAATACTGGACTAGAATTCACCCTAATTGATTTCACTTTAACTTAATCATCTCTTTCAAAAGAGTCCTTCTACAAACACAGTGGTAGTTTGAGTAACAATTTCAGCATATGAATTTTGGGTTTGTGGGGCACAATGTAGCTCATAACTTTTACTATCTGACCTTTCACAGCATGAGTTTTGGGGTACACCTAGAAGTGGTTTCTTAATCAAACAACAGAATACACATCAGATATTGGTCTAGGAGTAATTGTATCACAATATAAACAAAAATATACAAAATCATTTTGAGTACTTTATGTGAGCCCATGTAACACTATCTGATTACATTTCATCATTAATTCCAAATAATTATATATGCATGAACCTCCACACATACAAAACAATGAGTTGGAATTAGCACCTCAGTTCTAAACATCTTAAAACTGGATCAAAATATTTTAAGAAATGGAAACCAAATAATACAAGAACTCAAGGGTCTTTGGGAAAACGAAGCAAAAATCCTAAGCATTTTCTTGTAGGTACATTTATAGGTTTAAGATAGACTTGGCACTGACAATAGACAATTTAAAAATGAGTTTTCAGATTTACTTGTTTTTTTGTACAAATTTTGATCTAATTAAAATGTACTAGCTACTTTCCTGCAGTGCATTTCAAAATAATTGCCTGATAGTTTCCTTTTATAAAGATGATTTTTATTTCCAACTTTCAATACAAGAATCTGAAAGGCCAATATATGCTATGATTAATTTACCTCCCATGTAACTCAGAATATTAAAATAGGTCTTCTGTATATGCTTACCCCAATATGCAATGCATCTAAAAAATTCAGACTCACAATTTCTCAGCGGTCTTGTGACCTAAAGAAGCAGCTTCTCCCTTGGATTTGCATACTATTTTCATAAAAATTCAAACTCTCAGTTAAGGTCAACATCTGGCTGGATTGAACATTCATGTTTGACAATTTCACTCTCATTAAAAACGTTTTTTGTTTTTTTTTTTTTTTCAAAGCCAAAGCTGTCTTTTATTTTAATAAAAGTTTTCATATATTTTCTTTGTTTCTTAAGGGGGAGATTTGTATTTTGAATTAATCTGTGCCATTGAAATTTGAGTTCATCCTACGAGACAAACCACTACAGCAAAATAAAATGCCAATGAAAGGGGCAAAAGCAGAATGAGCAAGAGGGTTTGAAGTTTGCCTATTTTCATATCCTTTGGGAGAAGGGAGAAGTGGGGAAATGGAATATAGGTCTAGTTGCATTCTCTGGTCAGTTATCTTTGATAATTTAGCTGTTTGATAGCTATAGATAATATGACAACTAAATTATCAAACTAATTTTCATTTCCCATTTTATCTCTGCATGGGTAGTCTTTAGTACTACCCTGAAATCCTTTAGTGTCAAGCAATAACTATGTGCTCAGTACATTCTTTTTATGACTGAAAATGTTGTATAAATTGAGCTATAATACACATGCACACACACATGCATAGTTGAAAAAAAAAAAAAAAACAAGACTCAAGATGGTTTAAACTGGAACATTGTTTAAGTGAAGCTCCATGATAAAATGCATTCAGAAATAGGTACTGTTCATCAAACATTTGTTGCACACAGATTAGGTGTTTGTTACTTAATGTGAATGATTTCCACTGACACAGAAGAATTTAAAAAGAAGACACCTTCTACAGTTGATAGGATAGAGCTATGCAGGAGTTCTATTAAGTTACACTAACCTATTTTACTGATTTCAATTTCAATTTTTTTTAACCACCCAAGCCAATATTCTGTCTACTATAATACTCTGTATGAAGCAGAATTAGGGGAGAATATAAAAACAGTGGAATGATCAGTCTGGGATCCTCAGAAAATGTGAATACAAATCACTGATTGAATATAGGACATTTCATGTCTCACAAACACATAAGTAGTCTCTTTAGTGACTTAATTGCCATAATTGCCTTCCTTTGTGGGCACCAATTAGAAGTCCTGAAATATTAATAAACTGGCCAATTTAGGAGAAAATATCATTGCATATTTTCTTCCTAAATAATGCTTTGAAGCACCAAACCTATGGGCACTCAATAAATATTAAATATTTAACAGCAACTAGTAAAACGAAATTATGGTAATATATTTTGCAATGAACTCACCCTCAAATGAAGTAAAACAACTTTTAGCACTAGACCTGGAAGCAAAGCAGATTTAGACAGCTATAACTGGGTAAGTGAATGAACTCCAGGAAGACACCAGACACTAACATGATTGTGGTCAGAAAGGTTAATAGGAGGTCACAGAGATTTAAAAAAAAATGTCAATTTGACAACAGAAACTGTCCCTTCTGATTTTCATATTTGTACTATTCATCTGAGATCCAAAATGTAAATTAAAGATGTATTAAGTCATTCTTCACTTCCCAAAGCCCAAATATGGAGTGACATGATTTATTGGAATTATCTTAATTTGAAAGACCAGAAAATATCTTCCCTGAAGTTATTCACCTTGTTTTTCCTACATATGCCCTCTTTTGCACGTACTCTGAGATTTTTAGACATCCAATCATAAAAAAAAAAATAAATTAAAGAATGTTAATCACTTTCTTCCGGCATTCATAAGTCATTGAATTGTAAAACTCTGAGTCACTCAGGAGTGCATGCCTGTCGAACATACTTCTGTAGATTTAAATTAGAGCTGAGAGTTACTGGGGGAGAAACCAGGGTAGAAGAAAGCTCACTCTCCTTAAGTGAGTAAAAGGAAAATCTCCCATAAAGAAAAAAAAAAAAAAAAAAAAAAAAACTTGCCAAATGGAGGAATCCATAGGGAAACCATTTTTAAGCCCGTTCGTCAATTCTTAGAAGATTCAAGAAAAAGGAAGCACTTAAAAGTACTCTGAGGACTCTAGTCTCCTTTTCCCTTTCCATTTTTTGAGCCTTTTATAATCCCTCTGAGGATGAGAGAAAATGCACTTGAAGTTACCATTGGGTGACTCAATCCTTCCTCTCCCTCGTCTTAATTCCTCTAACAGTCTTTCGAATGCTCCAAAGAAATTAGAACACATTTAACAAGTGCTCTCAGGAAGCTCAGTCACCATTTCCTCTCCCAAGCCTGTGATTAACCCACTGATGGGTCCACAAACTCTGTGTTCCAGTCCAAAAACAGCAGCAGGTACACCATGCTCCAGGTCAAATATACCTGCTATTCTGCCCACACTAATAGTTATTCTTAACATGGAAAAAAATACTAACACCAGGACAGGTTTCACAGAGACTCTACACAACAGGCAAATATTTTAAAGCAGCAAAGCCTTCACACCATTTTTTTAATTTCTTCACTTTTCATAAACTCACAGTGATCACCATTTGTCTGTGTTCTGTCCTACCACACCACCCATTCACTCTTTGAGACAAACTCCTTTCATACACATCTTTAACTTTTGAGAACCAGGCATAGGAACAGACATCCCACCTTGTTGTTCTAATATAAGTAGGTAGAATAAGCTAAATTTCAGGTTAGGATAAGACTTTCTCCATTTTCATTCGCTCCATTAGCATTCATAAGTTTATCAGCTTTTAACAGCTCACTTTGCTAAATAGTTTTACATACGTCTGTGGAAAAATTGAGGTTGTCACTTCACCGAACAAAGTTGAATTATAAATTTTTTGGCATGTATATGCAACTAAAATTGCAGCAATTATTTTAATAAGTCTTTAGAGCTCAAAATGCAGCTATATAAGGTCAACAAGATACACTAAAACAGTATTCTCAAAGACTTCCATCGAAGTTTCTTTAAATTAAATACTTTTGTCATTTACACAGTTATTTTTTATAAACAAGCATGACACTAAAATTAACAGCAGTATTTGAAACAAAGTTTGTGAGACTGTATGGAGAAAAGATCATGATTGTGTAGAAAAGATTTAAAAACACATAAAAAGCAGTGAGTTTCTAAAGTATGTATTTCCCTTCATTATGTGTTGCAGCTACAAAAGAAAATCCTCATGAGAATTAATATGAACTTATGATAATGCAGCCTGCAACACGGTTTTGTTTTGGTTTCTTTTCTTTTTTTTTTTTTTTTTGCTGACAAAGCATTCAAACTCTACCCTCCTAATCTTTAGTAAAGGAACCACATTATTCCCCCTATAAACATGCAGCAATAAAGTGTCAGTCTTCAGTCAATACCGACTGCTTAACATCTTTCTCTTTTTTACAGGTTTGGATCCCCGGCTCATTAGATCATTACCTGATAAATAGGAGAGGGTAATGAATTGAGAAAATAACTACGTACCTTCAGAGAAAACCTGCCCGATAACAATAATCCATTAGAAAACTGGCAATATCCTCTGATCTATTGCCCGCAAAGCTATGACTTGATGGAGAGTTTCATTCCCTGGGCTCAGTTCTCCAGAAGAAAATCAGCACAATTTAAATATTTCTTGGAATGTGACAGTTCTCTAGATCCCCGGCTGCATTCTGTTCCCCAGGGATGGCAATCTGGTGTTCCTGTGTGCATAGAGCAGTGAAGATGAATTGAAAACGCTTGAGATAAATTAGGAATGGCTAAGTTAAAATTGTCTCTGCTCCAGACTCTCTCATCTGCAGTCTGTAAGCCTGTTTTTCTGTGAAAAAGCTAGATGGCAGGCTGCCTCAGTAAGTTCTTCCTAAGCGACACAGAGCATTTTCAATGAAGAAAAATTCTCCCATTATCTAAGCTAATGTGACTGGTGCTAAATCCAGTTTTTAAAGTGTCTGCTGGCATGAGATTCATTTTCACTATTGCTTTCTTTCAAACTACAGTCTAGAATCCATACTATCATGCTATATACATTTCTACTAGAGAAAAAAGCATTTCAAGTTTTCAGCTAACAGACTAAACTGACAGTCTCTTTCTTTTTTCCCAGTTTTAACAATATATATATATATTCATATATATATTCATATATATATATATGAAATGTCCTCTTTAGGAACAAGTCATTTTAAAAATATGTAGGCTTTGTTTTTATTGCAGGACTTAGTATTAATGGCTGCATTTTTATTAGTCACTTATTTTAATGTAGTTCCACATAGAAGTGCTAATTTTAAATGTTAGTTAAATATGAAAGTTACATAAGAATAGAAGAAGGAATGTTGAATTTATATGTGACCACAGAAGTAAATATTGACTCAATATTCTCTTTGAAAAGATGTTCCAAAGGAAACCAAACTTTACAAATTATTCTGCTTAAATAAAAACAAATCATTTTTAATCTTGTTTATGCTGATAATACATTATGATGTGAAAATTATCCCTAAATTAGGAAAATTTTCAGTTTTATTAATATTTTGGATTTAAGAAAATACACTTTATCTGGTGTGTTGGCAACATACAAAACACAGATTATAAAAATTTTCAGTTTTTCTTATTTACTTGGGTTTTTCCACATGAAGCAAGTTTTATATTGCCAGAACATTAAAAAGCACTATAATCTTAAGAACATGTACATTAAAAAGGTTGACAAGAAATCTCCCAATCCTTTCTTTCTATACTTTTCATATGGCTTTCTGCATTGCTCTATGTCTGAATGTTAAATTTAAACAATATTAATTCCACAATAACCATGGAGTGTGGACTTTGTGAGGAAAACAAATGCAGTGTAATCGCCCAGGGGCCAATAGAAAAATTAAATCAAAATTCTGGTATCCCTCCATTTATCCTATAGCTATGGCTAATCATATTACATGTGGAGCAGAAGGGAAGAGAAATAGGAGAGACAAAACTTGACAGAAAACACCTTCAGTTCCTATTCCTTCATAGACTGGCAATGTATAAATATTTCTTGGGAAGAAACATAGGGGAGAAGGGACTTGAGCTCATCTTCCAGCAATTTTTCAGACCACGAAAGAAAAAAGGAAGAAAAGAAGTAGTAGAAGAAGGAAGGAAGGCAGGCAAGCTATTTATCACTCAGTTGCTATTTTTTTAAATGGTGATGATCCTTAGTACTGGAGACTTTTTAAAAAATAATTGAAAAAAAGATGAAAGTTGAATTAGCTAATAGCTAACAGTTGGTTGCAAATCCAACTGCTTTGCTTTGCACAAATGTGCATTGAACATCCCAGTTAGTGTAATGGATAATCATAGTAGTGAACAAGTCATATACCTTCTCCGATGAAACTCAGATGTCTATCTTCACTTAGAAACTGCCAGTTTTACTAACATTATATTGCTATGTAAATTCAGAACCATATGCAATTATATGTAAGTGATATCTAAACTAATCTGGAATATTGGAATTGCTTCATTAGACAACATTTAAGAACAGTTCAAGTGAAAATACCAGTCAACCCAGCAATCCCATTTCTGGGAATCTACCCAAAGGATACAAAAACACTAATTCAAAAGTACACTGGTATTCACATGTTTATTGCAGCACTATTTACAGTTGTCAAGATATGGAAACAACCCAAATTCCCCAAAACAGATGAATGGCTGAAAAAGATGTGGTATATTTACACAATGGAATATTATGCATCAGTCAAAGAAGACAAACATGTCATTTGCAGCAACATGGATGAGGCTAGAAGGAATCATGTTAGCAGAAATAAGCCAGAAAGAAAAAAGAGAAATATAGAATGATTTCACTTATATGAGGGTTATAGGAAAAACAAACAAAGGGCAAGAATAATGTTTAAGTGTCAACAGAACTGAAGCATAGATCAAGAGAGGGCGATGAGGGTGAAAATGGGGGAGGGGGAGGGCACAAAAGATTAAGATGGTTCACAGATGACAAGGTGATTGAAGAACCTCAGGGTGGACAATGATGTAGACACATATATATGTGCAATCAAAAAAAAAAAGTTAATAAAGGCTTGGTTAAAGTGATGAGGGATCTTCCCAGACAGGGGGAACAAACCTTTAAGGGAAAATTGAGTATTGTTTTTGGTCAAGTAAAGAACGACACACTCAAAATGGCATATGGAAGGCATAGAAAGACATGTATCTGAAGAGATAATTAATCATTTATTATATGTAAAGGAGTTTGGGAACTCACTGAGGTATTTTAAGTAGGGGAGAGAAATAATGAGAATTTCATTTCAGAAAGATTGTTCTTCATGCCATTCTAGGCAATTAGATCTACACAGAATTTTTTTTAATGCATTGCTAAATTCATAGCTTTCTGTAAGTTATACAATACCTTCATTTTCAAGTTATAATTTCAACCAAAATAATAAAAGTAAAATATACAGTAAAATTAATCTTATCATTCAAATCTTACTTTATTAGGAATGGCAAAAAAAGACCATTTCTTGTACCATGTATAATTTGTAAAATAATTTAAATTTCTTTTAGTTTTGTTTATAAAAGCAGTGGCACTTCATATATATATATTTGGTGTATTTTAAACATAACCAGCGCAACATTTATATATTTTTAAGTGCTAGTACTTATCCTTAAAATGTTATAGGGTGACTGACCTTAAAATATGAAGAATGGTCGTCACATATGAATTAGGAAACAATAAAATAAACATAGATGTAATGTTTCTTACATATAAGATTGTAAGTCTAAAAGATAGGGAATACTTATGTGAGTCTTAATAGAAAGCAAGTTACATTCAACATCTTCCTAAACTGTAAGTATTGCATGGAGAGAAATCCACTTGTATTATTCATATAATACATATTTAATTTAGAGTAAACCAAACCAATGAGGAAAAAATTTAATTCTACAGATCAACGTAATCGCTCTCAAAATCCTAAAAGTGAATCTGAAGAAAATAGAAAAAAATAACCTAAAAGTCATATAGAAACTCAAGTAATCTCAAAGATTCTAGACAACCTAAAACTCAAAATTTTAGGCCTCAATCTTTTTCATTTTAAAATGTAGTAGAAATCAAAACAGTTATCAAAACAGTGTGGCATGGACATAAAGACAGACTGACAGATCAAAAGAATATCAGAGAGCAGAGAAATAAAAACCTACATAATATTCAGATGATTTTTGACAAGGGTGCAATGATTGTTCAATGATGAAAAGGCAATCTTTCCAATTGACTTTGGGAGAACTGAGTGTCTATAACCAAAACAAAGAATCTGAAAACACCTACACCATATATAAAAATCAATTCAAAATGGATTAAAGACCTAAGATTAAAAAGCTACATCAGTAAAACTGCTAAAAGAGCACATAAAGACAGAGAATAGAATGGTTATTGTCAGAGACAAGGGGTAGAAAAAAATGAGGAGTTAATATCTAGTAAGCGTGAAGTTTTAACTTAGAAAGATGAAAAATACTTGAAATGAATAGTGGTGATAATGCACATTATGTATAGTACTAGAATCACTAAAATGCACACTTAAAAAAATCAAAAGAGTAATTTTTGTTATGTGTATTTTAGTACAAAAAAATATGTTCCAAGCTAAATATTGACTCAACGCTAATCTGTGATTAAAAAAAAAAAGTCAAACAGGTGAAAATTTCTAAGCATTTTCCTAAGTGTTAAAATCAAAGATAAAATCAAAAGTTTGAATATACTTGCTGATTTCTATTTGACATAGTAAATAAAAAAAAAATCATGATTTTCAGCAATTAGTTACCTATGCTTGTTACTTATGATTATTTCATCTTAAAATAATTGTCAGGTGAAGAATATGGTATCTAAATACAAAAGTAAGTTTTAATTAAAAAAATAAATTATATATTTATCATAGAAAAATTTTAATGTAAATGAAAAAGCAAAAAATAAAATGCATAAACTCCACCACAGTGAAAATCTTAAGTACATATTCCCATATTCCTCATATTCCTGCCTACATATATATATATACACACACACAGACATAGATATGTATGCACTTATACATTCATGAATTGATAAATGCAGTGACAGATTTTTTTTATTTGGTGGGCAAAAAAGGCAACTGGTGACAAAACAATAAGAATCTATTGAACACTACTTAAGTGTACTCATATATATTTAAAATGGCAAAATTGTATTATATGCAATTTATCACAATTTAGAATTCAAAATTGTAAAATCAACATATCTTAAATTGCTTTCATTCTAGAATTTACTTTATTAGAAATAAACTTTTGCTAGAAAGTATAACTGAAAAAAATTCTCAAACTAGTAAAAAGCATTTTCTAATTAATGATAGTTTATGAGACAAACAAACTTACAAGATTCACTAAATTCCATTGTCAGAAAAACACACTCCTTTTGCAGATACACAAGTTATTAAAGCACCACAGGAAAATAAATGACATACTTTCTTAATTAAAATAAATACAGAGAGAAAATTGTAGCAGCAAATTTTGACTCCAAATGATATATTGCTGCTTCTGGCTTTCAGAAGTGTTGTCATTACATATGTCACATGTGAATATTTTGATCCATTTCTGGGTACAAACAAAGCCATCTAAATAGTTTATATATCAACAAGGCTTATGTTAGGTGTAAGCTTTTAAGGCAATTAGAAAAGATCCTGAATAATACTTTTAACTCTCAAGTGACAATTACAGAATATATATCATCAATTTTTTGTGAAAACACTAAATTATGATCCTAGTTCTTTTATAGATTAAAAAAGTATGCAAGTCAATTTTCAAAGTTAAAAATACAAATGTAGTAGAGAAAACTACCACTTTATGTGAGCAAAATAATGCAAGTTCAAAATAAAAGAATGCCAAGGCCATATTCAAAGCTAAAGTACATACTTGGAATAATTTCCTGTTATTACACAGGGCAAGAATAGGCAGTTTGATTTCTCTGTAGAGAGTACAAAATATGTTTCTCTGCCAATAGTCAACTTTATTGTATCTTCTCTTAGATTGGTGAGAAAACTGAGTGTGATAGTCCTGAAAACAACATACTCTTCTCTAACACCAAGCTGTTGAATGAAGAAGAGCTTTTGACAATCATTTCCCAGGATCTTCTATTTTCTTTATTTTTTTTTTAATTTTTTTATATATCTTTAAACTGCACTGAATTACAGGAATGTGATACTTTTTGCATGGGGGGGTGTTAATTATATAAATTTACATCTGTGAAGTGTCTTAAGAGATCATGTATTTCAGTTCCCTTTATTTTTTCCACTTGTCATTTCTAAAGTCACTCACAGAAGATTTAGAATCACCATGCTTAGTAATATCATTCCATACCTTTCTGGAAAAAGCTGGGAAGTAACAGTATTTTTATATAGTATTATCAAGATCCACAAAATATGTTAGTATTTTAAACTACTATATTAGGCACTCCAGGTAATAAAATAATGAAGAAAAATACTACCTATTCTGACAAGATTTTAGAAACAATTCAATAAAGAAGCTTAAAAAATCAATTACACAAGAAAAAATTATACACAAGTCTAACGTGATGCAACATAAAAAGAGTTATAAATAGTGCAATTAAGAATTCAATGCATGGATTTGCTAGGCACTAAATATATTATGGAACACTAAATTTGGTAAGAAAATAACAATAGTCTGTAATGAGAGTTGACTGCATGCTACGTAAAGAGCAAGGTCAGACCTATTCACAGCACTAGTAGAGCAAAGAAGCATTATGTATTAGAGGAAGTCTCATCGAATCTTTGAAAGTAATCATGCAACATGCACAAGGAACATAGAAGTCATTAAAATGCTTCCAGTTCTCTAACATATTTTTCTAATTCAACAGGCTATGAATAATATAATCAGGTCTTTAGAAAGCCAATCAAAAGTTCCTAGAAGCAAAGAGCTAATCACTGAGAAACTGCAAGTAGATGTGCCAATGATCACAGAGAACATAGTGCAGTTTACACATTATATACTTTAAATCTCTTGGCTTAATGAGATAAGCCAAATCCAGACTCACCAAGTCAACTTCAAAAGTCCTAAAAATAAAAATAGAATGAGTACCAAACAATTCTTTTTTTGTTCTCCAGCTAGGCTTAAATATCAGTTTTTCAGTATTTTGTATTTTACCTATGAATGTAGACAAAGTGCTATTCTAAAAGTATTAATATGCTTATAGAAAGCATTACTATCCAACTATTTAAAAATCAGTTTCACTGGTAACATATACAGAAACTATAATTAACATTTCTAAAACACTCCAAATAACATACTTTTAAGGATTACTTGCTCCTAAATAATCAATGCAACCATAACAAGAATTACAAATATAACCCACATTTAAAAGTCACCTTCAGAAATCTAAAACCTAGCATACTATTTAAGTCATCACTAACATATGCAAAAACCCTCACAATATCATAACTACGAGATGTTTTATTATTCTATTAAAGGTAAAAGAAACTATGGTAAATAACTTTTACATTTTACAACATTTCCATATGTATGGAAAAACTAAATATTTTATAATTCCTTTGTATCCCCTCAAAAAATTTCTTTATTACTAAAATTTTGCATTAGCATGGCATAGTGATCACAATTTAGGAACACATATTGCTAGATTATCATTCATTGAATTCTAGAACTTATTCAGATTAGTTTTTGCCTATGGTCCTTTTCCTATTTTTAGATCTCATCTAGGATACCATATTGCATATATTATTCATGTCTCCTTAGGCTCCTCTTGATTGTGACAGTTTCACACTTTCCCTTTTTCTGATGACCTTGACAGTTTTGATGAGAACTGGTCAGGTATTTTGCACAATGTCCTTTAATTAGGATTTGTCTAAGACTTTTCTCATGACTGACCTTGGCTTACTGACTTTGGGGGGAAGGCCAAGGTGGCAAAGTGCCATTTTCACCCCATCTATCATGAGTGCACAAGAAAAGCATTGGCTTAGAAGTGTTGATAGTAAACTTCATGGCAGACAAGAAAGTGTTTGTCTGTTTCTTCACTAGAAGTTCTTAAAAAAAAATCAGTCATACTGTAGTCTTTGAATAAAGTCACCAATACTCAGGGAAGTAGAAATTATCCTTTATTTCCTAGTTTAGGAGTAGCTAGATTAGTTGTTTAGGAATTTTATATAAAGAACATTTGTCTTTTTCCCTCAATTTATTTATTTAATCAATTATATCACTTCCAACTCTGTTTTTTTGTTGTTGTTGTTGTTTTTTTTTTTTGTATGTAAAAACCTAGGAGTACTCTACCCCCCCCAAATGAAAATTCACTATAACACCTAAAGAAAATGGAAAATGATTGTACTCAAATAGGACTGCAAGCTTCTGCTTTTGTCTTGCAATGCCCTATGCTTGTAAATGAATGTGCCATGGATCTGTTGGTACCATCATGGGATTTAAGTGGAATGCAGCATCTGTGCCTTGAAATAGCCAACATTTTGAAGTTTGAAACTTAGGGAAATTACTAATTTCAATGAAATAAAGCTTGAACTAACGAAAACAAATATAAATACATCAAAATGAGGAACCAGGCTTAAAAATTGAAAGTTTTCTAAGTGGGGGAAAATGGGCTAGCCTACTGTAATTTCTTCTTAGGCTCCTGCTTGCCAGGTCTATCTTGAATATATGTAAGATTGAAAGGACTTAAAAAGGAGTAAACAGTAAGTAATCCTCCCTCATCTTCCATACTCACTCTGAAACAGCTGCATAATAATCTTTAAATCCTTGACATTACTTGATTATGCAGTTTAATTAGCACAGCACTCATTGCTGAATATTAGAGGTTTTTTATCTCATATCTTATACCACTTTTCAAATCATATCCCTGAATACACTAATTTTAAATAACAATTCATTAAGAATAATGCTCATCATTTACATTAAAATTACTAACTTTAAAAGCTTTTTGCAATTTCAACCTCATAAAAATTTGACATTGTGCTGCTCAAAAACAGATTTTTCATCAAAAAACTTAACATATTTTTGGTAAGTTATAAATAAGGACATTAAGTTTGCTTAATATAACTATAATTTTAAATATACAAAGAAATGTTCCCAGGTGACAAGTACACAAGACTTCCTGAAAAGTATTAAGATTACAGTCCAGATATAATACTATCAATAATAAATGCTAGATTTTATATTCTATAGAACCTGATGTTACTGTATAACAAAGAGTAACTATCAATATATATGCGTATCTGTTCTGCTGTATATATATGTTTAAATCACATTATCTCTTTTCACTTATTTATAAACAAAAAAAAATCTCAAAATTTAAAGAACCCAAAGTTCAATTTATTTATGAGCTTAACATTTTAAATACATTTTATCTAAAATAACCTTGTCATCATAAGAAACAGAGACACGAAACTTCACAAAGAAGAAAATAAGGTCTAAAATATGTTTATATTTTATATGACGTCACATATTCTAATTTCAAAAAAGCAGTCTCAAGCACAATAAATTGGAGAAGATGTAACATTTAAATGGAAAAAATACCATGCCCCATTTTATTTATAAATGGCTATTCTACACATAATAAAGTTTGATTTAAATACTCAAATATTCATAGTCTGTATTCATCTAAGCTTTTAAAGGGTAATTAGCTATACTATTATCTAATTAGAAATTTAAAGATATTCCATTTCATAATACAGTTGAATGTAGTGCAGCCAAATGAACCCTCATTAAACTGAAGAATGATCAAAGTATTTTAGGTTCTGGACATAGTGAAGTGAACATTGAATTAATTGCTTCTTCAGATAAAATCCCAAAGGATCTATAAAAACACTCTAAATATCTTCTCTTTCTCCATTATCCACTTAAAACTTGGAAAATGTTTCACATTCAGTTGTATAGTATCAAGTTATAAGCTACTTTAGAATTCAATGTGATAAGCAGTTGTTACTTGGAAGGATTTAATTAATTTTAATGTGATTTATTAGTTGATAAGCTGTGAAAGTAATATATGTGACTTTCTAAGTTCCAAAGGAGGTCATTGTCAAGTCTACATGTCTTTGTCCTTTAAAAAGTTTAATAATAACATCAAGAAGAAATTAACACTAACAGTTACAGCTAAAATTTATTGACACCTCCTCTATGACAAACAATGCTTAAACTCTGCATATATCATCAAAGACATCACGCCCCACTTGAACAGATGATGAGAGGCTAGCAGTAATTCGACCAAGGTTACAAAGTTTGTTGGTCACAGAATAGCAGACGCAGGCAGCCTATTTTGGAGTCTTAGACTTTATTATAATCTATGGCATCTGAACAAAATCTCAGCTTTTGAAATTGGAACCCATACATACTATCTCCTCAATGTTAAAAAATAAATGCTTTTGTGGAGGACAAGAAAACTTATAACTAATGGGGCCATCACTATAGCAACATAAGAGATTCTCACCAATCATAACCATCTTCTGTATGCCTAGCTGCAGATAAGAAAACGCTTTCTGAGAAACTACATTATCAGTATTTAATAGAAAAATCATCTTTTCCATGTTTATGGGCTTGAACTGTAGAATCTTTTATGCTTCACATAATTTTGACTATTTTTACCACAATATTGTGAAGATTAATATTATAGTGACTTGTTCAAGGTAATAAAGCCAACTATATATATATATATATGTATATATATATACATATATATATCAGGGACAAAATATTACCATATATACCAGGGACATATATTATATATAATGATGTGTTATATATAATATATACTATATTATATATAATATGTAGATTATATGTATTATATGTTATATATATATATATATATATATATATATATATATATATATATACACACACACACACCACACCAGGGACAAAACGTTACTTTCTCTTGAATCTGATGGTCAGTCCTCCCCACCACCTGCTTCAGCCAAGTGTGTCAATTTGGAAGAGCATTCTCTATTTCAAATTCATCATCACAGTCACATTTATGGTTAATTTGAGTCCAGAAAATTTTAGGTCACCAATTACGAGGAATGGGGGAGAGGAGAATATCATAGATGATTTCATTTGTACATGGAATATAGAAAATATAGAAAAACAAAGGAACAGAAAAAAAACAAACCTTGAAAATTGATCATATATCTGAGGCATCCAGGAGACAAAGGGGAGAGGGAGAAAGATATTTGGGTGGAATGGGAATGAGCACAGGGAACTATGATGATGGATTATGAGTGCTTTGGTGGTGGGAGAATGGCAGTAATGACAACTGAGAGGAGAAATCATATGTGACCCCCAAATTAACAATTTTTCATGCTCTTTATGATGTAAGAAAAGGGTACTTCATTTAAAGATAAATGTTTAAAGTAACATGAAATTAATATAATATAGTATAATATAGCTAATTCTAGAAATACATAAATCAAAAGATACCAGTAGACAACATTAAATTAAATGACTTCAAATCATTGACTTGGAAGTTAGTAATATTGGAATATTGGGAAAATGATCACAAAACTTATACAATATTAAAACTGATCACAACACTTTAAATAAGAATATTTAAAGTGGTAGTTCTAACTGTAACTTAATAAATAATCCAATAAACCAGCCAAAATAATCTCAACTTAGATACAACACATTGGAGAAGGAGTGTGTGTGTGTGTGTGTGTGTGTGTGTATAAGAAAATAAGAATCCAAATAAATATGAAGAAAAAATATCTAAGTATCAAATATTTAAAATACAGTGAAGATTTTTAAGGCACAGATAAAACTACAATTGTTCTTACTACATCCAGGAACTTAACTAAAAAAATTTTAACTTTCAAGTTTAAAAAGAACTTCTGAGACTATTTTATTCAAGATTCAACATATGTTATATGATGAATAATCTATTTTGGTGCATTAAACTCTGACATAATCTCAGAAATTTTAACACAATCGCATGTCTGCCTTTAGAATAAAGAGGATATTATCATGGGGTTAAAAAAAAAGTCCTATATAATGAGAAGAGGTCAGGGTTCATACAATTTTATACATAAAGCCATGATTATATGGGCACCACTTTCTTTCAAATGTGAAAAAAAAAATACAGAACAAATGCAGAATTAAATATAGCTTTTCCCAATTTAACTGTCAGAAAATACCAAGTAGAAGAACATTTTCCTATTTTTTCTGTTCTTCTTCACTTTAAAATTTGATATATCTATATAATTAACATGAACTTTAGATACTCTCTTTTTTCACCCTGCTATTTTTAAGATAGTCCTTGCTATTTTCTTTTTTTTGTCATTTTAACTTATTATTATATTAGAAACATTTTCCTAATTTCTATGTAGGTCCAAATTCATCATGCTTTTATTATGATTGATGTACCGTTGCTTTACATCCTTCTAATGTATTAACATTATAGGATTCCCACTCAGGTGTGGTCATTCTAGTTCACCCTCCACCAAATCATCTCCCATCTCCACCATAGTCCATTGGGCTCTTTCTGGTCTCCTCCCCATTCTTTCCCCTTTTCTCTCTGAAAGCTTCAGATCTATGTTCAGTTTTCAAGGGTTGATCTTGCTATTTTCAATTTTATTTAATTTTCCCTCTTGTATTCTTTATAGAATGTCTCTAATTAAAAACTTTAATTACTAAATGTAATTATTCATTTGTAGTTTTCCTATCTTGAAAAGGTTACAAGTACTCTCCATTAATACTTCAGCACACCTAATGTATAGGTGTCCACAATCAAAATCTGAAGAAATGAACAGATTTAGCCTAATATAGTCACTCATTTGTAAAATATTATGTAAGCACATAGTAAAGTATATGATATAAGCTTTGACTGTAGCTCATAATGCTTTAGAAATATGTGACTGACAAAGTAACTCTTACATGGCTTTCACATAGTCAGGATACCATGGATAGCATATTTTCTCCCCATTAACTTAATAAGCATTTTCTTCCTACGTTAATGGGAATGCAGTGAAGATACACAATAGACTATACAATTTTAGACTGAATACTTGAGATCCCTGTGATTCCAGTAAAGAAACAATGCTTATCTTTAAGATAAATTCAATGCATGCTATTAGTTTGTTTCAATGGCTAGAGTATATTTTCAAGACAGATAACTAAAGTCAAGTTTTATCAATAGTCTTTTAAAAACTAACTGAATGATTCAATAACAATGCTATCATGATTAAAAATAAATTTAAAACAAATCAATATTATAACAACTTAAACATTAAAGAGTGTTCAGTGTTAATTCTATATTTGTGACCAATGAATTCATTCTAGTATTTGAAAAAATAGAGGTAGTTTATAAATATTGAAGAATATTTTCCATAAATTTTGTAGAACTTGTGATGCTACCTCATGCTAAAATAATCACAGAAATGCTTGAGATAATCCTAATATTGGATTCTTTGTAAATAACATGTTTTCTGCCTAGACATCTTTAAAATGGTCTGTATTTTTTAGCAAAAGGAAAAAAAAAGCCAATAGATAGATAAATGGATAGAGGTCCTATTTTAATTAATATGTATGTAAAATGAAACATTACATTTACAGTTAAAAAATGAATGAAACACATATGTAATTAAATGATTTATAAGAAAATGTGCACCATAAAAGAGAACTACAGAGATTTACTTGTTGATGTTGTAACAATATAAAATAATATAGACTGACAACAGAATAAATTACAACTAGAAGTAATGAGGGAAAATGGTATTTCACCCTATCCTAGACAGTGATTCTATCTAAAATAAGTATCTTTAAGGAGCATGTTAAGTAGACTTTCAGAAAATTTATTTAATTCTCTTACAGCTGTCCTTTGCAAGTATGAAATCAGAGAGGAAAATTAGTACCTTTCTGACCCTTTCTCTTGATCTACATAATTTTAATTTCCTCTTTATGAGAAAGTTGGTGTTTTAAAGGAGATACTTATTAGCTGGTGTTAAGTGTGGCCAAGAGGTCATAAAAAGTAAGATGTTTCTCTTCTTTCTCTACTTGGAGTGATGCTTTTTCTCCACTTTTTTATATCCATCACTGTCCATCTACCATAATGAGTTATTCTTTCCTCAGAAGTTTTCCGGCTGTGCAATCAGAGTATGAGAACAAAATGGGTCTTTAAGATCCAGCTGCTTTTCTTTCTACAAAGCAGGTCATCTAACATTATTTTTTATCTACTTTAATACCTCACAAAAGAGTACTTTTGTACTTTGCTGATGAACTTCTCATCGACACACATGATGGCTTACAAAATTCATTAAGGTTTAATTTAAGAGAGGAAAAAATGCTTTGGTCATAGCACAGACAAAAAAAAATATTGATTTATTTATAGCACTATATATATTTGCTCAGCTATGAAAGCCCAGCTGTTGTGATTCATTATTCATTGACAGAGAAATTCTTCTCTTTAGAGATGTAAATGGAAAGACATGAATTACAGATCTGGAGCAAGTTTTACACCTGGATTACTAGATTCAGTAAAAATAAACAGATAACAATCTTAAAGAAGATTTTTATTTTATTGCTTTAAATTTTCTTATTTTCATACAACATGACTCATATCTGTTAAGGTAGAAGTTTAAGATATTGTCTATTAAACCACTCTTTTTGCTCTTAGCTTATATAATAGTCTTAATTAATTAAGGAAATATACTCCCTTAATAGAAATAAAATTAAACTAAAATTGAGAAACCTTGGTTTTTTTCTTGTGGCTTTTGTGCAAAATTTCTTTTGTGAAACTTCTTTCCTTCTGTGACCTTTACAGATTCCATGATGGCACTCTTGTCACTACAATCAACATGTTCACTGCCCTTTTAGTTATTAAGTTAAACAGTTTTATTTTTTCAACAAATATCAACCCATTATTGTCAAGACTATTCTCCACAGCGGGAGGAAAGGAGAAGGCAAGGAGAAAAAGACTATAAGTTTTATTGTGTTTTTAAATTCTGAGATATAAAATATAAAAAAAATAGTAGAGCGAAGTTCAGGGTAAAATAGAAGCACAACAAAAGGAAAAATACTAATCTAAATTCTGGAAGACTTTCAGGAGGAAGTAATTTCTAATGTTCCTTAAACTCAAGAGTGGGGGCATACAGCACTGAAGTTACCACAATAGCTGAGGTACGAAGTTAAGAAAGACAATAGTTCATGCAAGCAAATAAATTAAGTTCATGAAACCTAAAGAGTTTATCAACTGTGAGCTTATCTAAAAATTTAACTTTTCCTTATGTGCTCAGGCTACTAAGACATTGAAGTATCATCATGGATTGATACTGTTTAGAAGCATGCTGTATTATACTGCAATTAAATAACTTTATGTTTGGAAATTTCATGTTTTCATTTTTTTAGGATTCAAAAGTGAGTCCTGACAATAATAGGAAAGTAAAGAATAAGTCGAATAAAATATGAAGAAACTTTAATTTTTTGATATTGTATTGCCAATAAATGTGAAAAACAGACATTGATGTATCTACATATTTTCTTCCAAACATAACCTATTTGGAACCTTTAATATTGATGCATATATTATTAAAATATACTATTTCACAGTATTTTCCCCAAGAAATGGCTTATTGAAGTTGTTCAGTTTCTTATAAGTAAAGGTGGCAACAACCAAATGTGTAATTTAACTTTAATTTTCTCTGGCAGTCAGACACTGACTAAGGAAGGCTTTGAAGCAGTGTTTAGTTAAGAACAGAGTCAACAATTTTAAGAAAAAGAAAAGCTGTCCATTCTCAAGGAGAGCTGTTTAAGCTCAGTGAGCAGAGTCACAAATGGGTTGTCTCCACTTAAGCACAAGTCAAGGTTTAATTTAATTGCATCAGTGTCACTGGACATAGAAAGAAAAGGAAAAATTAAGATTCATTACTTCAGTTTAGCACTGTGATTGAAAATGAGACATACAGGTAATGATTGAGTTGTTGGTAGAATTGGGATGATGCTCAGTGAAATAGACCAGAAGAAGAAAGACAAATATTAAATGGTTTCACTCACACAAGGTAAATAGACAAACAAAACAAAGGATCAGACAAAAACAAACCAAAAATAAGTTCCTGAAATCTGACTGCAAAATTAAGACTACCCAACAGGAAGGACATGAAATAAAAGTAAACAAATGTGACTACATCATATTTAAAAGCTTCTGCACAGCAGAAGAACCTATCATTAATATACACAGGCACCCTAATGAAGTGAGAAAGTACCTGTAGTTATACGCTGAATAAGGGACTAATATCCAAGATCTACAAAGAACCATCAAAAAGAAAACAAATGACCCCCAAAAATGGCCAGAATTGTTAAACTTGTACTTGTCCAAAAGATGTGCAGACGAACAACAGAAGCACCCACCCCCAAATCCTCATCATCATTTGATATCCAGAAAATACAAGTCAAAACTGTAATGAGATACCATTACACATCCGTGAGAAGAGTTCATATCAAGTTACCAGAAACAAGTGTTGGTAACACATGGAGTAAAAGAAACCCATATACACTGTTGGTGGGAATTTAGAACAGATCAGTTTCTGCAGAAAACAATACAAAAGTTTTTCAACATATTAAAAATGATCATAGATCTCCCATGTGACCCAGCAATGCCAACCCTAGATATATACCCAAAGAATGCAAATGCACTAATTCAAAGGGATATATGACTCCTATGCTTATTGCAACACTGCATACAACAATCAAGTAGGTGAGCAGTTGAAGTACCCAAATGAAAATGAGGATTAAGAAGATCTGACATAATGGCGTGGGTGTGTATATATGGTGTGTGTGTATAAATATAGATATATGCTTGTATATATACACACATATATACACATGCAGCTATGTAATGAAATACTATTATACTATTTTAAAAGATAGATATTTGCCATTCATGACAACATGGATAGAACTGGAGGGGATTATGCTAAATATAATTAGTCAGACGAAGAAAAACTGGAAAGTTTCATTTACATGTAGAATACAGAGAAACAAATCAAAGGAACAGACCAAACTTAAACAAACAAAAAATCTAGTTATCAGACTGTAGACTCAAGCTGAACGAGGGGAACAGGAAGAAATAAAGGGTATATAAGGCGTTTATTGGATTATGTGGGAGGGCTGTGGGAGCTTTGGTGGTGGGAGTGGGTGGTGACATACCTCACTGAAGAGGTGTGAACTGAAGCCTCTGAATGATACACAGTATTATACACCAACTTTACCTGTAACAAATAACAATAAAAAAAAAAACAGAAAACAAATGATAAAAATAATGCTCTGCATACCAGTGGAGCAATTTAGCGGTTACCTAAATTGAACATTTTATGTGTTGATCATAATAAAGTATACTTAAACTATCAAAAGCAATCTAAGTAGAATATTATAGCAGAATATTGATTCATGAATCACTTAAAGCACCCAGAGCTAGCCATAAATTCAGGAGTAGAATTGGGTTCCAGCCTTTTATTTCAAAATCACAAACTGGTTGCTTTAGCTGTGGTCATCATGGTGCTTGGAGGATGTGCTTCCATGTCTAGTCTTCCACCGAGGTCCTTAGACATTTCTCCGTATCTGGTACAGGCTCTTCTCAAAACCTGTGTTAGTCCTGGTGCTCAATAAAGGAGCTCATTTGACAGTTTCGCTCACTTTGTTCTTGTTTTTCAGGACGTAAAACTTCTGGATTAGGACCTGGCTAATGATCCGATAAGAACCATCACTCATTTGCCATTTTCATAGTGCTTAATCAGCTTTAGTTTTATTTCCAGGTCAATCAGTCAATGTGGTCTCTTATTGACTACATGGCCATGAACTGTGAACATTTAGGAAACATAGTATGACAACATGAGATTAAAGGAAGCAGGAGGGAGGATGATGTTAGCATGAGATGGTAAACAGGGGATAAGGCTGCTACCTGCCTAAAACAGTGTACGTAACATGAAGGCAGTAATAGGAAATATTGCATAGTCTTTCACTGATCATATCGTGCACAGCATGACAATATAGAGTCTTTCACTGACCATGTCATACACAGCATAACGGTATAGAGACATAGATATGTAATTGTTTTACATCATACTTAGGTTTACTGATGCTTTTAGATGAAGTTTTCCTTTCATTGATGACAAAAAAAAAAACACAAAAAAACAAAAAAAACTGCAAGTCCTCAGTAAAATATACTGAAGTTGAAGGAACTATTCTCAAATAAGATACAAAGTTGAGAGATTTTGTCTGAATTAATATGTTATTTGTTTTTGAAGAAAAATAAATCCAAACAATAACATTGTCTTCTGGGAGATTACCTCAAAATACAGAATGTCAGAGATTGAAAATGCTAAGTAGTCTGAATTCTTAACAGTATTTTCAAAGCTTCACACTTAATTATTTACATAAGTTGATCAGACATGTCAATGTTGAAGATAGTTAAGAAGAAATAAAGAAATTAATTTTGAGTCCTTATGCTATTTCCCAGAAAAAGATCTGAAACCACTACACATGATCAAGGTTATGGTACTGCTGTAATTGTGTCCAATTTGCATGTTGTAGATGTTAAGGCAAAAAGTCAAATAAATTTATCTGAAATTTTTGCTTGTTCCTGGAGGACATAATTCTATGATGCTTTATAGAAGTCATTCTTTTAGAAAGACTGTCACTATGATATATTTTCAAATTTATAAAAGAAAAAGGCTAATTAAAATTTTCAAGATTAATCTCATCAGTGGAAAATACTGTAGATTTAAAAAACTTCTAAAAACTTAGAGTGTCCTTTGCATAGTTGTGTAAAGGAAAGACAGATGAAAATTAATTCAACCTGTGAAGTGCTGGCTGATCTAAAAGTGTGAGCATAGGTGCATATAAGAGCGTAGTGTCACTTTCTGCTCTCTATCTTTTCTGATTAATCTTTTATTTGATGATAAAATTTGAGATGCAAATATTAATAAAGTACAAAGGGATTTACAATCAGATTAAGTCTTGAATCACGAGCAGTGAAAGACTAATATTTGAAATTATTTTTGAGGATTAGTTCAGATATACTGGACAAGACTGTTAACGTTGTATCTGCAAGATGTAAGAAAAAGAATATCTGTGTAGAAGAAATTTAGAAAATAGTAAGGTGAAAATAGCAATATAACATCAACAGATATAAAATAATGTTTGATTGTTTTATTCTTTACATTAGCAATTAAGTGTTTACCCTAAATCAATGGATTTCATAAAGTCAACATGCACTAACATATTTGATTTAAACCAAATTTAAAACTTATTTTTCAAATGTAATAGAAATGTGTGATGAATTCTGAAAATTTTCAGACTATGGAAATGCTGAAATCTTGTGTCTGTCTTGATATACTATACTCCTACCTAAAAAAGTCTAACTTCTAAAGATGTGGGCATCTCACTGTAATGCCAGAGTTAGACCTAGAGAAATAAAGATATGGACATTATGAAAATGTCTGAATTGTACAGTGAAATGTATTTTTATGAAACTTTGTCAAACTAATTACTATATTTAAAAAATTCTTTTTGGGTAACTGTCACATGAAAAAACATTAACTTTTGAATTAAAAAATTATGAAAACAATTTTCTCAATAATAAATTAAGGCAAATTGAACAATCTGGATGCACTATTTAAACACTAATGTGTGAAGAGACAGATTTTAGCAAAGTCATTGACAAGTCTGTAGAACTTAAGGCTCACAACTAAAATGCATTATCAGCAACTACCATGACTGGCTAGTAAACAGGAATAAACTTCTGGTGCTTTTTATGGTTTATAAAAACAGATTTTTTAAATGTATTATCAATCATAACATCAGCTTTCTTTTTTTGATTGTACTATATTTATTTTTAATATGCTATACCATTTTACTGCCCTAACTGTAAGTACAAAATTTAATATAAGGAAAAAAGAGCACTGCTTTCCTCTTCCTGACCATTATCTTTTCCCATGATTATTGCTAAAAATAATTATATCATTTAATTAATTGGCTATTAAAAGAGGTTGGTTCTGGCAGTCAAATGTACTAGTGTGCCTTTAAATCTTTAAATCATTAAAATCATTAAACTGCGCCAACTTGTATTCCATCAGACAACATTTAACCATAGCTTAGATTCAATATATTCTTCAGTCATCAATATATTGACTACTTATATAGACTCAATATATTGATTAGTTTGGCTTCATATTGGACACATATTATACACTCCTCTGGCAATTATTCCTATCCTGGATTTTTTTTTTCAAGATCCATATGGATAACATCAGTTAGTCAAACTGTTTTAGTATTACTGAAGTACAAGGAATTGGTTCCAAGAACAGCCTGCACCAATGAGGACTAAAGGCGTTCCACAAATATTCCCTTGTTTTGTCTTAAAGTGGATCATTGTGGTCCATTTTATCACTCCTCAGAAGGTGCCAATCGGAAGCAGTAACACCAGAACACATCCTGTCTTCACCTTTGTTCCTTGCATGTTTCACTTTCCTTGTCCTTTATTCCACACATTCTGAGGTAGATGCCTCACCGAAGACCAGTCTCTGATTCTTTTATTCACAGGATGGGTCTCAAACTAAGGAATATTTAATGCATCATCTTGGCTGTGTCCTTCCTTGGAGATTAAATTACATTAATTTATGAGAAATATTTCATTGAAGAAATAGAAAGTGTTTCCTTACCTGTGTCTCTACCTAAAATAAATGTTGACCTTGAAACAATATAATGCCTTATACAAATCTTTCTAGTAATCTACTTTAAAGTCTGTCTGGATTTTCTATGACAATACACACTTGGACCAAAACATTTAAATAATTGGTCCTCAACTGCTGTTGTTTCTGGTTCTCAATGTGTGACTTTATGGGCTTACCTCCCAATATTCCATGAATCTCAGTGACCTGGTTTTTTTTAATCAATCTGTATTTGCAATTTCTAGCACATTCAAATCCAGAAACAAGTTTGAAAAACAAAAGTGAATGTCAGAGTTGACTTGCCATTTTTATTAGGGAGGTGCCTGAGGTAAGAGTACACAGCATTATCATGTTTTTATAATGGATTCCTCAGTTATACCCTCAGTGAAAACCTCCTGTCCAAAAGCTAAAGACCAGAGTGTAAAACAAAAAGTTCACCAAACTGTAAGAATGGATGCTGATTCACTGTTCAGGAAAAATTAATGATTTAAATTTATACCAATTTTTGTCTATTTTAATATTCCTGAAAAATGGAAGGCTGCTCGTAACAGAGGTCCACTTCTGTCATACATCATAGAAAGTGTTTTTCAAATATGAAAGTTTATTTTTAAGAAAAGGTTTTATTTTCTAGAAAATGTGCTTTGAAAATGATAGGCTTGGGGAATTCTTATTGGAACACAAAATGACTTTTGTTTTCTCAAGTGGTTTCTCTCTTATTGCTTCTCTTGAACTCCATTCTAATCTTTATGACCTCCTTTGCTTATAAATCACTGCTTGTCTACAGGGATTTATGCAACTTTAAACTTTGGAAAAACTGGATCTAAACAAAAGGAGAAAATAAGGAAGGAAATAAAAATGAGAGAGACATGAATTAACTCCCAGCTGACTACAAATTGTGAATAACTGTAATCATTAAAATTACCATTCAATAAATAGTAATAAAATACTATTCAGTCAAGTATTTTCTATAAAATACTAAATATGCATATATATATACTTCAAGTATTTCTATAAAGGATTAAATATGCATATATACTTAGAGACAAGGATTTATGATTGAAATAGTTTTCTCAAGTGACAATGAAGTTTTTACTGCTGTATTAAGTTTCATCTACCCTTTATATCCATACTTACAACAGATACAGTGCTTAGCTAGAATCTTTTTCCTTATGGTTAAAATGTTTCTGTTTCTCTCTACATATGTATTTCTAGCCATAAATTGGTGACTTTCATATACCTTGTTCATTTTTGGTTTTGTTTTTTAATTTCCCTACAGGTATATTCTTCTTTCACTCCCCTTTCCACCACTGCCTTCAAGCTGTAACAAAAGTCTAGTGAAAATGAATAGATGACACTCTCCCACCATCTCATATTCACATAGGAGTAATGCAGATTTTAACTAGAGATCACTTGTTTTTTTAGAGACAAAATTATTTATACTCTCATAGCATAACCAGTATATTAAAATTTCACTAAGTTTACACTTTCTCTTGCCCTTCCAGAAAAACAAACAAACAAACAAACAAAACAAAAAACTTTGCCCAGAGTGATAAAAAGAACTTTCAGGAACTTCTAAAAGAAACCTATTGTAATGAACCTTAGATTAGTAGATTTTAATACTCATTTTGGCAGCTCTTTGTCAAATTTTCAGCCCTATAACACCCGCCAGTCTGTAACTCTATTCTGAACCAATCCTAACCCAGCCCTCACTTGAGTGAGATACAGCTATTAAATGAGTCCCTCACACACATGCCTCATAAAAATCCTAATAATTCCTCACCCCTTTCTGAAACACTTTCAGTCTTCTGCAAGTAATTCATTTCTTTTACCATGCTTATCAACACATTGTTTTTATGGAATTCAGCACTTTGAATATTACAAAATGGACTGTGAATTAGAATTATGTTCATGAAAATTTCTACTGACTCTTATCCTAAAAGAAAATAGTTTACATCATCCTGCTGTTTGGCGAGAATTCTCCATAATTTCGTTTTGTCTTTCTCTGTCTTTTGAGAAGATCCATTAGCAGTTCTTGTTTCATATTATATTTCTTATAAGTTAAACAGCCTTGGAAGTTAGCATGTGACTTCCAGAGCAAAACATATTGCTTTACTGTTTATAATAAATGAAATGTCTTCTCCAGGGCAGATGTTGGATTTGCTAGGAATCTCCACTGAAATGACAGGAGTTTCCTAAACTTAAATTTTCCCTCTGATACACACACTGTGTGAACAGATTCTCTGGACCTTGTGACACCACATAGGAATTAGGTCTTGGGGACAGATGAGGCGATGTTGGCTACCACTTTCAATACGCGTCATCAACCACATTTTATCTCTGATGCAATAGTCTTATATCATTGTCACTATACCTAAACCTTTGGCAGGCTAATACTAGCTTATACATGGGGTCAAATTTCAGTCCCTTCACCATCTTGAGATGTGCATGAAAGATGGCAGATTTAAAATTAACTTCTTTGCACTAGTGAGTTTAAAAGTAAAGTCTATTTTGGAAGCTACTTTTAATATCAGTAATGAACCATTCCACTCTACCATGTAGAAGATTATTTTGATAAATTAACAAATTGCAACTATAATAACCATTATCTATGGGTCAATCACTTTAAAATGTACTCTAGAGAAGTGAAGGAAATTTGTTTCTATGGCAATTGGTGTGACATGTTTGACATGTTCATATATGCATACATTTACATTTAGATATTTATATGTATTCTAGAAGAAATATATATATATACATACATATAAAATTTGGAGTAACAAAATTTGTATAGTTCATATATAATATATATATACTTATATATACACAAATACATGACAACTAATATTAAACAGCAACAATTTCAAAGTCACACAGAAAATGATAGTCATGTTTCACATTTCTAACATTAAAACACAGATCTAACATTAAAACCAGAGTATTTTCAGTGCTCTACAATGTAACCTCCCAGATCTCATTTTAAATTGGACACTGATATCGTCTAAAATGTCACTAGCTAACAGGCAAACTTGATTATATGCTGTTGAACCTGCTATTACATAAGAAGAAAACTTGAAAGTCAAGTCAATAAACATATTGAGTTGCAAAGGGGAAAAATGCAGTAGGGTAAAAGAACTCTTCTTTACTTGTCATAAATTCCTTATTTTTTTTCCTGAATTTGTCCTACATCAGAATTACAGCTACTGAAGTCAACGGTAAGTGAAGAATTTTTAAATCTCCTGGCTGACATTAACACATGCTTAGAATTACTAAAATTCTAGAGAAGACATTAAAAAGTCTTAGTCACTGTAACCAAAGAGGATCATGAGAATAAAGAATTAAATTAGGCAGTAAGTAGAAGGAAGTGAAAAGTTCCACCTATCAAATCAGGAATCTTTAAAAATAGTTGCGCCTTTCCAATTAATCTCCTGGGAAAAAACGCAACTCATGTGCCCAGTTCTTGTAAAGTGGTTTCAAATTTATGAATGATAAACTAATATACAAGCGATTACTGAAAACCTGCTATAACAAACAGTACAATGGGTTTCAATTTTCCACAAAGTAACCTCAGCATGCCCGTTAGTAAGTTAAGAGATAATTAAGTTATAATGAAAGGAACCAAGACTAATTAATGGTTCATTAATAACTTTAAAATAATCAGTATTGTTTAAACTTGCCTGTAATATTTAAGGGAGTGAGTGCAATATATTTTCAACTGAAATGTCAAAGATGATTTGGTTTTCTTTTACCGATATTAGAGTGTTAAGGGAATTAAACTACCAATTTATAAGTTTGGATGTATGAAAAATCTTTAAGTGATTTGGTAGAGATTTCCTACTAGAATTTGTAGTCACACTTCTGGGATTCCTAAAAAGAAAATTAGAAACATTTAGTTTATAATAGCAGGCAAGAAAAGGTTTAAAGGAACATTGTTAGCTAGAATTATAAATAGCATTAAAATACTTTGTTCTGTTTTGAGTTAATTTATATTACTCATAGAATTATTTGTATTTGTGTTTACTAAATATAAAAACTGAATCTAAGCCCCAGGTGGGGGCGGGGCGCAGCCAGCAGCCCAGCCGCCAGAGAGGGACCTGGACCCGGGCCCCGAGGCTCAGCAACAAAGGGATCCCCAGGTGAGTGGGCGGGACCCAGAGACTGCACGCGAAAGGTCCCAGCCAGTCCCGAGAGCACGGACAGCCATCCAAGCCCCAGGTGGGGGCGGGGCGCAGCCAGCAGCCCAGCCCAGAAAAAAAAAAAGAAACCCAACTGGACTCTAAATAAAAAAGAACGACAACAAAAGACACCTACCCTCCTCCTCCATAAAGAGCCACAGAAGAAACCCTACAACATCTACTAATCATAACTCCTCCTAGGGAAACGCAGAATTGAGGTGTTGTCCAATAAGCCTATAAGGCATAATTTATAAGAAGAGAAGACAGTGTACCATAACAACCACATATACTTATCACACACCCAAATCTGCCAAAGGAAAGAAAAATATTACTTACCTCAGCTACACAGACACAAAGACGGAATCAACTACAAACTACCAGGAGACTCCAATCATCATGCCAGCCAATACTAGAGCCATAGTCACTCAATATGTGGAAGAAGTACGAAAGCAAAGCACAGGAAAGAGGAAAAAGGCAAACACCCCAACAAACTCAACAGAAACCAGTACACCACCGAAGGAAAGACAAACTCTGGAAACCAAAAAATATAACATTGAAGAAATGTGCCACCTCCCAGACAAGGAGCTGAACCTTTACATGTTACAAACATTTAAAGAACTAAGAGAAGAATTAGAAAAACATAAAGAAAAAGAAGTGAGCATGGCAGAGAAACTGAATAAGTTGGAAGAAGAAATGCAAAACATCAAGAAAGAAAACATCAACAAAGCTAAAATAATTGAAGAATAAAATTGAATACCTGAGCAAGATCCAGAAAGAAACCCAAGATCTAAAGGGAATAACAGAAGAGCTCAAAAATGCAGGGAAAAGTTACGAAAGCAGACTGGATGAAATTGAAGAACGAGTAAGTACCCTGGAGGACACCGAAATTGAGAGGAAGAAGAAAGACAGGGAAAGAGAGACACAAGGTAAGAAAATTGAAGAAAAACTTAGAGATCTGTCTGATTCCTCAAAGAGAAGAAACATAAGAGTTATGGGTGTCCCTGAAGGAGAAGAGAAGCACATGGGTACTGAAAGGCTGTTTAAAGAAATAATGGAAGAAAACTTCCCAATCCTGAAGAAAGAAATGAAATTGGACATCCAGGAAGCCAAAAGAACACCAAACTACATCAACGAAAGAAAAACCACAGCAAGACACATCATTCTAAAACTCCCAAGAGTCCAGGATAAGGAAAAAATAATGAGATTGGCTAGAGAAAAGAAACAGATAACATACAAAGGAAAACCTATTAGGCTGACCTCAGACTTCTCTGAAGAGACACTACAAGCAAGGAGAGCATGGAGTCATATCTTAAAAAAACTCCAAGATAAAAAATGCCAGCCAAGATTACTCTATCCTGCAAAGCTTTCTTTCCTCTATGAAGGAAGAAT
>PVHY01008926.1:0-58957 GCA_004024945.1 Uropsilus gracilis
AGAGAGAGAGAGAGAGAGAGAGAGAGAGAGAGAGAGAGAGAGAGAGAGATTTGATCCCACAAAGTACAAGAGAGAACAGAGATGGATATTTGAATTTTTGTTTGCTTGGCCTGGAGTTTGGTTAGTTTGCAATATTGAAAGTATTCTTTCAATAAAAGGTATCCTTTAAATTTTGTCCTTTTTTTGAGTTGTCATGAACACCAAAATATTTTTAGTAACCACAAATTACATATCATGTTTTAGATCTCATTTACAGAGGCATCCATTTGAAGAATGGCCCAGGTGTGCATTATAATCTCTTCTTCACTCTTTGATTAACTTCTTTTAACTCTATTATTTTCCTATTTGAAACTATAGTTTCAATTGGTAACTTGATGGTTATTTGCCATCAATTCTTTGTCAGATGTTATGTGAAAAGAATAAATAACCCATGGGAAAAAATACCTATACAACTAAAACAGACTGTAGACTCATATAGTAACTTTACTTTTAAGTGATATCCCTTTCTCCAACTCTCCAGTCTACTAAAAACTCTCCAAATGGTCTTTCCATCTATAAACCAGTAATAGATTTTATGTAGCAGATTGACATGATTTAAATGAAATGAGTTTCAATCCTCAAAAATGAATTTAAATTTTTCTAAGAAAACTAAAGAATATGTGCACAGTGGTTAGCAATTGCTGAGGACTTTGGCTTTGGAATGAGATGAACAGGGATGCCAAAGCCAGGTGTGAGCAAAGATCAGAAAATGGGAAGAACTGAGTCTGTAACCACCAGAAGGCCATGACCATAGGTCAAAGGGAGGAAATTCAAGGAAACAAAGTTGTAACACAGAGAAGGGGGAGGGGTGTTGCCTGGCGGCAATCAGAGACTCATCATTGTAACATTCAATAAGGAAGTCAGTCAAGTAAACTGAAATGATGACAAAGGGCCTGAATCACATGTTGTTCAGCAGCTGCTGAAGGAAGTTCCTTTGGAAGATAGGCCATCTGCCCAGTTGGTGTGTTCTTCAGCCTATCTGCAAGAGGAGGGGACCTAACCTGATTTATACACATCATATTCAGGCAACCTCAGATTTTGGGTTACTGTTTCTGAGCAGTTGGTTATAATCACAAGCAAGGGAGATAGAGGAGCACATAGTCTCTGAAGATGTAGATGATGGCGTTAGTTTTTGTCACACTGAATTTTTGACAGACATGGGACAACCCTAAGATGTTGTCCTGTAGGGATTTAGATATTTGCATCTGGAGTTCAAAGAAGAGACTGAGACTGAGGATCTGGGTTAGATGGTAAGATACACAGAAAAGGGAACCTCAGTATTTAAAAAAATAAACTGAAAGAATTTTCCATAAAGGAATGAAGGAAGTTTGGTCCAAGAACTCAGAAAGGTAAACAAAAGGAAAGTGCCATGGAAATTTAGAGAAACTACTGAATGTTATGAGGTTGTGTAAATATGCTTCACACAAAAGTGCTATGGTATGATCTGTCCAAATAGGGGTTACCTAAAGAGATGATTGATATAAACATCAGTAGAGAATCTTATCAAGCAGGTACTGCCTTAGGTTTAAATTTTATACTACGTTAGGATGGCCACAGAGACAATTGACGCTTGCGTAGAGCAGGTTATATTAATAGCTTTGTTCTCTCTTCAAACTGGAATGCGTGCTGCTGTCTTCTGTCAGCTGTGATCTGAATGAAACATTCATGTTACTCTTTCTCTACCAGAGAGCATTTTGCTTGAATGCTTGAGAACACTGCCTTTGCTTTAAAGTGAAGAATGTGACTTCTGAGTTCTCAAAATAATCTCTGAATAAACACTTCCACTTTAACCTGCAGTTATTTGCTTCCTAAATAGTACTTGAACATAGTTGGCAGGACAGTTCTTTATCCATAGATTGTGTTTACCCAGAATATGTCAAACAAATGAATGATGTAATTATTGACTCATGCTTATCGATCTGGTCACAGGGCCTACATACAGTTGATTGCAATGAACCTTTTTACTTTATGCATGGGGGCATAGTCATTTGTCATTCCACTCCAACACATTTTCAAAAGACCATTTTGGCCATTTTAAGTGAATGCAGTCTGTAGGAGAAGACTGATGATGAAAAGTAGTGAAAAATAATGAGCTAGATGAATAAATATTCAACTCAAACCTTTCTTACTCTTGGGTGATTTTGTGAGAATGTTCTTAACATTTCTATGATTTAGTTTTTGACTCTGGAAAATTGCGTCGACTTGGACTTGGGCCATGGGCCTATTTTGTGTTTCCAGCTTTTGCAAATTGGAACATATATTAAATGTCAGAGTTCCTAAGCCAAAGGTATATTAAAAATCCGCATTTGTTCTTTTCTAATGGAAAAATGAAGTGATCTCCAATGTGGAGGGACTCCCTCTTCAGTGGGTTTGCCTGGAAAACAGAGAACTATTTATATGTGACCTTGGAATCACTGAGCCTAAAAAGTGAATTATTTTGGTGTATCCTATCAATCATTTTGTTCTTTTCTTATGATTCTTATTTTGTGTTTCACAGAATATAAATCTGGCTTATTGCCTTTAAATATTTATGCAGTCGAATATTATCTTTAAAATGTAATGTTTTTCTTGGTATATTCCTTAGATTAGAATTAAGAGCTTCTATAATTTATGAGTCAACTTATTGAGTTTATGAATATAAAATGGAAATAATCAACCCACTAGAGTGAAGATACAGAAGTGAAGTTGCCCTGGAAATAAGTTACTAGTTACTAGTAGTTGAGAACTCTATTCTGCTAAAGTAAAATAGATGATTTCTAGAAGAATTATAAACTTAGTCAAATAATCAAACAATTTGGTTTTCTTGCTTTTTACCCCCTGCTACATGTAGAGGAACCAAATCTGGACTGATATTGTTACAGATTCTATGTTTCTGTCTCTCAAAATTCATCTGTTGATAATCTGACCCACAGTGAGATGGTATTTACATGTGGGAATTTATGGAGGTAATTGGGTTATACTAATATTAGGACTACAAGACTGGACATCATGGAATTAGTGGTTTTATAGGAAGAGGAAGGGAGAAATACTTTTCTTTCTCCACTTGTGAAACACAGCCAGAAGATGGCAAGTCAAGAAGAGACCTCTCAGCAGAAATGGAATTGCCTCAGCACTTGAATTTGGACTTCTGTGAAAAAGTTTCTCTTATCCAATCTGTGGTCTTTAGTTATAGAAGCCATGCCAACTGAGACGATTACAGTAGTCCCTTCACTTGCTTTCTTGTTTCTTTACTTTTCAGAATTTCATTTCATCCTCTATTTTTCAAATACTGACAAATCAACAAGCAACGTGTTCAAGACTCCGAGGCATTGTGTGGGATATACACAAGGTGAGTGCTAGAGAAGTAGAAGAGTAGTCAGAGAAGATGGCTTTTTGGAGATGACACTGTTGTCAAAAGTAAGTTTGTTTAATTAGTGTTGAGAAGAGAAAGGCAAAGAATGTATTTCAAGGGGTTAGCATTCTCATTGGTCCTGTGCACCACTCTTTGTATATTCTAAATATTAAGTACAGTTGAAAAGATGTAGGCAAAGATGAAGTTTATTTTGGATTTGGTTGTGGATGGAGGACTTTGAAAATGTAAATATTTTACTAGGCACATATGCAAATTCTTTATGAGAAAATTATGTCAAAGTATGTAAAATTGGAGTGAATTGTTGAAAATGGAGCTTGTTAGTAAAATCTATAGTTTACATTCTTAGTCTTACTAGTCTCTACTTTTATGTTACAAAACATTTTTGTGTGTCTCAGAGTTCTGGATTATCTACATTCATTATTGTGAATGCCTCTCTACTGTGGACATTAGATTCTATGAATTCATTTGGGAAGTCAGTATGGCTGGAGTGCAGTGTTTTATTTCGACCATGTAAGTGAAGGTCTGGTTACTGGAGCCAGGTTCCCCGGCTGAGCTCTGCAAATGTGGTTTGCACCTTCTGAGGGTAGTTCAGGTAGCCAGGAACTAAGATTATGTTTACCATTTTCATAAACCCTGGTGGAATAAATATAGGCTCCAGTCACCCTTTTTCTACCCTCACTCTGGCCTTTAGCAGGAAGGAAGTATCATTTTCATCTTTCGGTACAATGAAAGCTCTGAGAATCTAGTTACAGTTTCTTTTAGCGAATGGAATCCCAAAAGTGTCTGTGTATAGCTAAAATGCACATGTATTCTCCCCTTAGAGGATTTTTCCCCCCAGACTATGGCTGAAAAATAGCTGCTCTTCAAATTATTCCATTACTTTACAGAGGAAGTATTAATTACATGACTACAAGCATAGATCAGTCTGGGATGTAATTACAGGGCTTACTTTGTCTCTGTTGTCCAACAGAATTAGGCAGGAAGTGTTCATGAAGCCAGCAGTTTAAGGTGTTTTGAAGCCCATTATGTTTTTGGTTCTCTCAAGAACTTAAGCATGGATCGGATGACATTTCTGTTGCCCGATTGTCTGGAAAAACGACAAAGCAACTATTATCGGAGATACATATTTACAAGTTTTATAAGTGTGCATTGATAGAAAACGTTATAGGCAGTCTTCTAAAGACAGTCTTCTATGGCATTGCTTTTAACTGAATTTTTTTTTTGTCACAATGTAAGTCCATTCCTGACTATATTTGATTATCATTTGATTAAACATTGACATATTTGAGCAACTAAAAATGTGCATCTTTCAGATTTACTCTTTTCTTTTAACATTACTTCTATCAGGATTGTTTTATTCTTAGCTATCAACTTTCAGAACAGAATGCCAAAATAAAAACAAAAGTTTCCAGAACTATCCTTCTCTCTTATTTCCTTTATTAGTGTTATGATTTCCTGTATTGTGATTTTTCATCATTTTTATAAAGAGGGAATCTATTTGTGAGGTCTCTTGGCAGGCCCCTGAACCATCATTTTTACTCTCAACTTTTAAGCTCCACTCCATGCATTAAAGAAGTCTCTTCAGTTGGCGATTGTTCTCTGGCATTTAGGGTTTTGCATCTTCTGAAAATTCTTTTCATAGTTATAGCTCCTTCTCCATCTCTTCTCCCTTCCCAAATATTCTATTTCTTGAGATGTTCTTATCAATATTGGGCAATTCGTACTTACATCCCTACTCTTCACTCAGACCTCCATATTTTTAGATTGTTTGTTTTCTGCACATTCCACCACAAATAATACTTTGAGTACACTTTTTCTTCTGGGAGCACATGTGCATATAATCACTTTTAGTCGCAGTTTCATAACTCTGACCCTGTTGCTGTTTTTGCAGTCATTGTGCTTGTTTCCTGTTCAAGGTTTCATCTTTCCTATTCTTATTCTTTCCCTTTTAAAACAGAATGACAATTTCTACCATATATCAGAGTGGGAAAAATGAGCCTTCAGGGGTGTGTATGCCTGTATACTCCAAACCCCCTCTTTTTGATCACATTAGTAAACACCATCAATATAAAGACACAGACTTGGCTTTTTGCCTAACATCTTCATACTTTGTTGGGAAAATCGCGCTAAATTTTATTGACTAATTTTTCTCCAAAGGAAATGAAAAATTATATTTAATATGTTGCAAGAGTTGAATTCTAGGTAAACTTGTAAACGAGGAAACAAAACAAACATGTTCAGTGAGAAGACAGTGTGTTCTAATAGACCCACTAAGGCAATAAGGCAACAGAAGGAGAAGTGATACAAAGTCAGAAAGATTGGAAGTCTTGGCTTGGGGTGGTTTCTTCTTTGTGGTATGGCATTGTGGGACATACCTCCAATGTTATTAAGTTACCATCTATGTAAAAGTGAAAATGTCATCCAAGAATTGTTTTGTTAAAAATCAAAAGGATGTATGATGTGAGTGCCTTTTTTTTTTAAATCTTCTGTCTTATAACTTTATATTAGTCTGTGTACATTTTCATTACCCTGATTCCTTTTTTTTTTTAACCTGTAGTTAATATGGAGTAGAAAGCAGTGATACCAGTTTGATGAAGGTCACACAATATATTAGAACAGAGAATCTAAGCAAGCTCATTGGTGTCTTTATCTTGGCTTCCTATTGGTATAATCTTGGACAAGATGCTTAACTCCTTATATATCAGTTTTCTCATTGTTAAATTCAGAATAATAATAGTACAAGACATGAGAGAAGACATTTAACACAACTGGCCCATGGTTCATAAGCATTCAGTCAATGTTAGTTAGGGAGGAGCCTACCACCATCTGATTGCTACAAATTGACAGTTTCATTAGCAAACTTCATAATATCTATCAGGAATATAAATGTTATGGCTGTTTCCTTAAAGACCTATACCATGTAATGTTCAGGCATTACATATGAATGCAGGTTCACTTTGTAAAATAAATTTCGTATGTTTTTTGAATTGATTCAAAGTTCAATTGGGGTTTTTAAAAAATGAAAAATAAATATTCATGTTTTATATTGTTTTTTCTTTTAAAAGATATTATGTGGATATTTGCAATGAAGATTCATGTAAATGCAAATAATTGTTGGTAAGTCAATAATAAGAAGGAAGCAGTGAATATCATAATAGAAATCTTGATATTTGTAACCATTTGCTTCAGTTCCTGGCCATGTAATTATGTACTTTTTTTTAAACTCAGAAGTTTATTTTTTAAATATCTACAATCCTTGCCTATTTGTACTTCTTAGGTCAGAGAAAATAGAATTTTATAAAGAAAAAAGGAAAGCTATGTAATCATCTTAATGTTTCTCTTGAAAAAATATAGAAACCCATGGCCATGGCAAGGAAAGAGTTATTCAGAATTTATTGCCCATAAAATACCTGAATTTTAGTTAAATGGCAAGAAGAACACTAATATGAATGTATGAAGTGTTTAAATTATGGCTTTTTTTAGTAATTGAAATATTAATACTATCTATTTCAGAGAACTGAAACCTCAAATATGCTTTTTGCAGAAGTTTTGAGACAAACTTTAATAACTTGGGCAAAGATTATTTTAATAAGTGTATGAATCACTAATATAGTCATGTCTTTCCCCAATTCTTGAAAATGGTTTAACTTAATATTTAGTCATAATTTGTTTATACTACTAATATATATAGCACATTCATTTTGCATAATGCAAAGAAATACTGGTGTGGATGAGCTTGTTATATACTTGCCAAAAAATGAGTGCTGCACTCCCTTCCAAGTAGAGTAGTGTCAGTGGGAAATACCCAGTTTCCCAGTAGGAATGCCTCCCACAAGCTCCTTCCCGCTGCCTTGTGGTGAAGTGCAGGCATGTGACTGTGTTACAGCCAATGGAATAGGAAAGATATGAACTGCTCTAGTTCTGCTTTATAAAACTCTCCCAAGGTGCTCTCCTGCCCTTTTCTGCTTCTGACCACCTGGATGGCAGAAGACTTCTGAGTGACTTTTGAATCCTTGGGAGCTGATGTTCTAGCTGGCTGGGAGAAGCTGTCCTGCTAGGCAGGACGTAGAAGACCTGTAATGGATAATAAGAGAATAAAATTCAATTCTAATTGTGTGAAACCATTCAACTGTGGGTAATTGCAGCAATTTTCATTCATGCATTTTCTCAGCTGCTTCCTGAATCATTGCAAATTGATGGCATCCAAAATTATGCCATTAGACAGCTTATAGATCTTAATATTTCATCTTACAATAACATTCAATTTTACATACAGGTATTCTTACTTCAATTGTGAGGATTCTGTATGGGTAAAAAAGTCTTTTTAATGAAATACTAGCTTTTAGCTCCTCTCCTCACATCCAGTTCAATTTTATATAATCCCTTAATATCGCAAAGATCTTACACACCTTTGAACTACCAATACTAAAGAATTGGTAATTCTCTTAGTCCAGGGAATAAAATGACTTCAATTCTTGAACTCTTAGAAAAGAGTTCCTAATATGATGATTCAACACTACTCTCCTGGCTGCACTCCAAGTTATAAAATGTTGGCACCTTCAGTTACCATTTTTATTTCTTCAGTGACATGTACATAATTCCCTTTTTAGCCTAATTTTTATTCCTATAACATCAAGTTCAGAATTTTTATTTCTTTACTGTGAATATTTTTTTCTAGTATCTTATCCTTAAGATATACCACATGGAATGACTTCCTGAACATCTGGTTTTCTGTAAAAAAAAAAATACTGATTTTATAGCAGTTTTTTTTTCTTAACTGTAATCTTGATTTGGACAGTTACTTTAATTTGGTTTTGCTAAGAGAATGCTTGAGCATAAATTCAAATATGGAAAAGGAGAAAGAAAGAAAGGAAACATATTAAAATCATATTTATACCTCCTATTCCTCAGGGCCACTAATGGATTACATCATTGCCTTAAAAAGACATTTTACCCTGAGCTTCAATCACACATTTGCCAATATCACTAATCCTCATGTCCTGTTGTCCTTCCATTGAGTTCCATCCAGTTAGTTTACATGAAAACTACAATTTTTACTCAGTTCAATCGCCTGCACTCCCTAGGTTAGAGAAGGCTTCTGCAGAAACTCACAGATGAAACAGATGAGTACTATTACTATTTACTGTCTCCAAGCTCACTTGGACCCCATAAGGGTATCCGGCAATGCTTACATGTTTCCCTAGTCATGTCTATTGCTAATCCTCCACAGAGAAAAACAATTTTTTTAAATAACAACCTTTTTTTTTGCAAGTGTCAGAAAACCAACTTGAACTAGCTTAAGCAATCGGGAGAATTTATTAAAATCTTTCTGGAATGTCTCACAGAATCAAAGAACTCCAGGAACAACTGGAACCATGGGATTAAATTCCATTTCATTCCATCTTGTGTTTATTATCTTCTTTGTAAATCTATTTCTTTTTCCATGCAGAACACATCTGCTCTGTGTTCCACATGATAGGAAACACTTGGGGAACAGAGCAAAGGACAATAGGATATGGCATTTAGGTTCCCATCTAAATTGAATTACTATCAGACAGTGATTTTTACAGGACAGTACAAGAAACTGGATGAACACTCTAACTGGTTAGACTAGAGTCTCATGGCCAGTGTGAACTAACTACAGTGGCCAAGCAGGCATATCGATAACAGTGATTGTGCAGGTCTAGTGAGAACAATGGAGATCAGGAAGAGCAGACAGTAAATGGAGTGTTGATAGTGAGAGGCAAATGCTATCATGAAGAAGTGATTCATTAACTTTTCTATTTCTCTTAAACTGTAATCTCCCCATCTTTCTAGACCTCAAAAATGACTTAACTTTCTATTTCATAAAAATAATATCAATATGTACATAAAATTTTTTTTTCTGTCCTCTCCTCCCATTTTTATGTTAAAATACCACATACTTGCAAATAGACATCTTCATTATTTGTAGTCCATCATATTGTCTCTGAACTGGGTTCCGCAACTCTTCTTGCCTTTGCATCTTTGGGGCAAACCTCACAACCCCACACTATTACCAGATAAAACTTTGAATCAATGATTTATTTTTACATAACACTTTTAGAAAGATTCTTTATTGGGACATTTATTGCACTGAACAAGATTTAAAAAAAGCTACTTATGTTTGGATTAATATGGCTGTCTCATTCATGATATAACCTACTTTTCCAGCTTTATCTTTGACTACTTCATTGCGTGTGTACAGTATACTTCACATGCTTTCACTGATTTTTTTTTTTTTTTTAGCTTCTATAATCCCTGCTTTGGTACCCTTCTCCTATTTTCCGTTTTGAAATCTCATTAACCTTTCAAGATTTCATCCTTTTTAAAATGCTATTATTTATCCCTTTACCTTAACAATCTCATTTTTGCAAAGGCTCTTGGTTGATGGACTCCCTCTTACACCAAACATATTAAACTTTATTTTAAGGTGCTGGGTCTTATATCATGATCACAGGTATATCTGTACTACTAAATTTTTTTCACCCAGACATTACAAAATAATAATTATTAAAAATAATTAAAATTATTTGGAATATATTGACATAGACTTTATGTCATCCAACGGGAATTTAATACCTTTCAAATTGTCCCAATTAAAATCCACTTGCACATAATATTTGTCACAGATACTAACTTTACGGAGTAATAATATGATCAAATTGAGGAATTTATATAAAAATGCACACATGGAAAGTATGGTTCTTATACCATCTTTTTCCACCTTTTAAATTCTTTACTTTGACAACTATTTTTCTGCTGCTCCTTTTGTTTATATACATACATATATACATACATAAGCGAACTGCAAGTTCTTCCACCACCCATTCCTAGATACCTTCTTTAGAGCAAGTTTTCTCCTTTGTGTATCCTTCTTACACATTTTATTATGTTGTAGAAAGGTGGTTATTTATCATCATAATGTCTTGTACAGCATCAGAAGTCTTACTTCCTACACACTTTAAATGCTAATTGGCATTAAATGACTGAGCTGTTAAGTGTTCCATTGCTTCCTATTCATAAGATAGGGACAGAAAACTAGAGAATTATGAAACACATATCAAACTTTCAGCTTTGTCTTTTAAACTTGTAAGTGTTCTAGCAAGTACAAATGCATCCCTCTTTGAATTTATACCAGCACATTGCCTCACTCTGTGGATAGAAAAAAGTAAAAGGGAACTAAGTGAGTATGTGATATAAATTAGATTAATAGCTTGTATGGGGAAATATATTAGGGGAGAACATTCGTATTCATGAATTATTTTATTAATTTTATTAGTTCAGTTTCTGGTTTCACTTACCTCTAGTTAGTGTCTTCAGTGTAAGATTTTTGCCAAGTGTTGAAATGACTTTGATGAGTTCTTTTATTTTCCCAAGTGTGAGAAAAATTAATTCTTCATGATGTCAGAATTAGGAACTTGTCTCAATGCTTTGGATTATAAGTTGTATCCATGTCCTAATTAAAAACATTTTTCTCATATGACTGAGTTTATGTCTACATAAATGTGGTTTTCAGTATGATCTACTTGAGGCACTCTTAAGTTTACAGTAATTTTATATTATTTACATCTTACTCATAGAAAGCTGATTTAATGATACAATTATTTGGAAAGATGGAAGCTTCAAAACTTGAACTAGAAGCTGGGCATGGTGGCGCACACCTGTAATTCAAGTGCTGGGAAGCAAAAAGCCAGGGATCGCTTGAGTTCACAGGTTCGAAACTACCCAGGGCAACATAGCAAGACCTGGTCTTGAAAAAGCATCTGGGCTCTGTGGCAGGTGCCTGTAATCCCAGCTACCTGGGATGCTGAGGCTGGGGATCACTTGAGTCCGTGGAATCAGGACTACCCCATGCAATACAGCGAGATCTAGTCTCAAAACAAAACTTGAACGAAATAGAAGTGCAATTTTCAGCCCCAATTTTAAAGTTGTATGAGATGGGTTGTTGAAGCATGTTTAACTTTTTTATCTCCCTGAATATAAGATATATGCATATTTTATTAGTCGGATTTGGTTGGAGGAACAAAACCACTGGGGATATAAAGAAAACTGGGGAATTTATAGTAATCATTTGACTTTGTGCACTTGTAGGAGCTGACTAAGCAATTTCCATAAACCTGCTTTGTACACTGAAGGTCTGGCTTGAAGTCACTGAGATAGGCCACTGGAAAGGAGAGATGGTGACAAACAAGACAAATTTGTGCCCATGACAGTGAGCTGAAACCCATATCGGACTTTGGCATATAGGAATCCTAACACTGATGCCCATCTCCAAGGATCTCGACACAAACCTGGCTCCAGAGTCAGAGAAACCAAAGAAGATCCTCAGGAGTTGAAAGGAGATGTCTTGGTGCTGCTGAGGGAGTTGTACTCACAGCTGGGGTTTTTTGGGAAGCGGAAGGGGACAGTGATTGTGGGTGTAGCCGCCGGGTAGTTTCTGCTCCAAGTCCAGATGAGCCAGCAGGTTGGAAGCAACATGCTAGAGTTGCAACAGCATCTGATGCATGGCCTCCAGCCCCATGTAAAAGGAGACGCCTGCTGTTTTGCTTTCACATGTTGCCCCCAAATCTATCGTGGCCCTCAGAAACTTGAAACTATGCAGAGAAGGGAATTCGGAAAATTGTAGATTTATACAAGGTAGATGAGGTCATAGGTGCAAATCATTTAGCATGTGTTGAAACTAAAGAAAGAAAGAAAGAAAGAAAAACACATGCTATCCTGTTCTTCTCCCTGGATTAAAGAAAACATCTTTTGGTCAATATTATGTGTTCAACAGGATTCTCATCATAGTCTCAGTGTTGCATCAGATAACAACTCAGGGAATCTCAGCCAGGTCACCTTTCCTCCAGACACACTGGATATGATCTTAATTGTCAAGGATATTAGGAGAAGATAATAAGATAATAAGGGAAGAACAGCCATATGATGTGGTAATTGTTAGTCTGGGAACTGGAAACTTTAAGAAAGATATTGGGTAATAAAGACTTGGAGACTTGCAAGTTTAACTTCATCATAGTGACCTGAGGGGTGTATTTATCATGATGGTAAGAGGCTTAGGTTCCAGTTGAAACCCCACCTGAGAGAAATGGGAGGTAATTTAAGTCACCAGGACAGTCTGGTAATGAAGCAGGGCCATATCCTAACCCTCAGTGAAAAGTCTAAGAATACTCACAGGCCAATAAACAAAGAGAAGGTTGTGTGGAGAGTGTCAGAGAAGCATAATACTTACAAACTGCCCAGACTTAGAAAGCAATTTACTGAGAAAGCTTTTACAGTGACCCACTTTGGAGTCATTGATAATTAACCAAACAAATAATTCAAAGTAGATCCAACTGGTTTCAGCAAATTTCCTCAGGGAGTTGCAGTGCTTTAAATCCTATATCATGTTACTGTTGAATCAGTGTCTTTAGCTGCAGCATGCAAACATGTAGGATTTGATGCCTGATTGTGGGGGTAATAACTTAAGATCAATATTTTCAGTGATGTAATAGAAAAGCGCCAAGGAATCTCTTGTAAGTAATAAAGAACAATTGAAACCAAGTTCTGGGCATATGAAATCATAATGAATTCTGCAATGTATATGGATGTATGTGGTCACAAATTACTGAGTGATAAAAGAGATAACATTTTCTCATAATAGCAATGCAATTTCATAATTTATTCAATATTATAGACTTTTCTCACATGACATCAGACATAAGAAGTTTTATTCTCACTTCTTATTCATGTGGGTCTGAATCTGGCAGTTGATATTTCTATCTACAGGCAGACTCTGCTTTTTCTTCCTTCATCTTGACTGGAGATGGAAAACATACCTCTTGACACTGATATTAGGGAAGAAACTTAGGCTCCCTTAACACAGCAGAAGGTAAACTGAGTTGCAAATATTAAAGTACTTTGAAAATTTCAAGTAATATCTGATTTGAATCTCAGCTTTGTGTAACTTCAAGGACTAGTGATGGAGGGCAACCATTTTTATAAAAGACCTAAATTGAGATATCTCTGTTTTATATGTGAAACTCATCTCACTTTTTGCCCCAGACTTATCCTTTTGATCACTGACAATACACATCATTTGATTTTCTCATAGCCTGATACCCTTTTACTTTTTGATGAACTGGAAAGTGAGGTGAGTAACATCCCATTTATTTGCTCTCTGTCTTCTACACTAGCCTAATTACAGCAGAATTACTAGCCTAATATAGCACCACCTTCCATGGTGAGGCATGAATTGATTTGAGAGCTGTGTGTGGGTGTTTGTGTGCGCGCATGTGCATGCATGTATGTTTGTATATGTTTTTTTTTAAATAGAGGTAATAATTTTCATTTCCTTTCTTCCATTCACCTTTCCATACTCACCCAATCCTTTACTCTCTAGTTGATCAGCTGACTTCTGTCACCACTACTTTAAAAAAATCTTGCCTTAGACACCTGTACACACATGTTCCTTGCAGCTCTGTTTACAATTGCCAAGATTTGGAAACAAACCAAATGCCCCAAAACAGATGATTGGCTAAAAAAAATGTGGTACATATACACGATGGAATACTACGCATCCATCAAGGAGGACAAACACATGTCATTCATAGCAACCTGGATGGAACTAGAAAGTCTCATATTAGCAGAAATAAGTCAAAAAGGAAAAGAGAAGTACAGCATGGTCTCACTTATATGATGGATATAGGGAAAAACAAACAAATGAATAAGAAAGAATGAAAACAACCAATGGGACTGAACCTTGGAGCAAGAGAGGAGGAGGGGGAAGAAGGAAGTGGAGGTAAAGAGCACAAAAGATCAGGATGGTTAACAAATGTTAGTGAAGTGGGAAAGTCCAGGTGTACACAATAACGGAATAATGTAATATAAATATGAACATACATATATGCAAATTAAAAATTTTTAATTAAATTTTTTTAAAAGGTCAGGATTATTAGGGAATGGAGAAAGAAAAAGAGAGCCACCTGCATAGTGCCAGGCAGGCAGGAGAGCTGCTTCTCCCCAGCGTAGAAATTGTACTGATTCCTTTTTTTTTTCTTAATTTATTTTTTTTTACATATGGGTTTCACATCTTTGTATTCCCTGGTGACCACCCACTACCTTCCCTCCCTTACTCCTTCCTCCCATCCCCACCCCTCCTAACCCTCCACATACTCATCCCTTTTATGGAATTTTCACGTACATGTCTATGGCCTAAATTGTCAACCGGAATAAACTTTATAATAATAATAATAAAAAATCTTGCCTTAGATCTGAGTGTTAGTTGACTTTTCTCCATTTTTGTCTGGCTAATATCAAACCTATCCAGTTTCTTTGTCCCTATTCCAAAGTGGTGGAGAGTATTAGAGAAAAGCATGCATCCTGTATTCATGCATATTCTTGAAAATGTCCTGTCTCGACCTAGTTGGAAGTCACCTGGTTATAGGCAAAATGAATGTAGCAACCAAATAACTGTGTTTGCAAAATGCTTTCTCCTGAATCAGCCCTCCCCTGCCCACAGGCTTTTCTCTCTCACATACTGCTCAGGTTCTGACCCTTTGCCTCCTCATTTCATCTCTGTTTGCCCCATTTCTAGTTTTGGCATCTCTGCTTAGTCTTACCTGCTCCATCTGCTGGCTTCAAGCTAATCTCCATGGGTTTGTCATGTTCAAACTGATTATCCAATATTTTGAATGCCCTGGCCTCGCTCCAGAACTATGTTTTATGAACTTTCCCCATGGATAGCCTCAGAAAGGTTGGCATTCTCAGGATTCATCCTTTCCCGAGAGAATACAGATTAGACAATGCTTCTTAACTCTAATTAAACCCACAGTTCTTCTTGGCAATACTTTTCTTCCCCAATCTAATCAGATTTGCTTTTTCAAAGCAGATACTAAGTATCCTACCACTTCCTTCAAGCTTCTTCATTTTAGGTCTTTCCTTTTTGATTGGTGACTTTGTCTTTTCTTTCTTAGAGAAATAGAAATCATGAAAGTGCACACTCCCATTGCCCAACCTCCGTCCTGTAACCTGTATTCTCACAATCCTAAACACAACCAAAAGGTACCCATGGACCCCAAATGTTAAGATGTGCACACTTTTAATGGTGTTTGGCCATCTGCACACTCCAAGGCAAAAGAAGATTTTTTTCTGTGGAAGAATTTTTTAAAGAATTAGTGTGTATAGAGACAGAGAAGAAACAATTTCTTTCTTTATTCTTCTTCTTCTTTTTTTTTTTTTTTAAGACTAGGTCTTGCTGAAGTGATGATCCCCAGCCTCCCAGGTAGCTGGGATTACAGGCACCTGTCACTGCACCCGGCTGCTTTTTTTGAGACCAGGTTTCACTGTGTTGTCCGGGGTAGTCTCGAACCTGCAAACTCAAGCGACCCCAAGCCTATTGCTTCCCAGAGCTTGGACTTCAGGCGTGCACTACCATGCCTGGCAAAGAAAAGATTTCAATTGGAGTTTCCCAATAAAACTCCCCCAGTTACCCCATCACTTTGTGGGCAAAAGCCCAATCAAACAGGCCGAGCCTGAAGCAGGGCCACTGAGACCTGAATACTTGTCACAAATTTAAGGGAACCACAAGAAGTAGGTTAGGAAGGTCCCAGAGAGTCAGAAAAGGAAAGAACCAAAAAATCAAAATGTAATCTACATATTCCAAGAGGAAGTCAAGATAATGACTCCCATTGTCTCTGCCACAGGTCAGGAACAGCCTTCTAAGGGGGTGTTTCTCTCCCACTGTTTCTTCCCAGTGTCTCTGCATGTCCTTCATCCCTTTTGTTCCACTTCTCTTTATGTGTCTGCTTTGCTCCTTCTCATCTGTTGCCTCCCATTCAGGAATCTGGTTCAGGGTCTTGCTGGGAGTTGTGTGCCAAGGCAGCCATGGGTATGTGAGGGAATGGAAAATGGTACCTGTTCAAGACTTCTCTCTCTTTCATAGAAATGTATGGTAACATTTATTCAGAGGAAAGCATTTTCTTTCTTGCAGACTATTGCCTCTTTTGTCCTGATGATCATTCTGAATTCTTATTTTCATCCTTTAAACATGCTATATACTTTCCTATTTTTTGTAACACATACACCTACAACCTTTAGACCAACCTTTGCTTTCAGCCTGTTTCAGCCTTTCAACCTTTGCTACAACCTTTGCTTTCAGCCTGTTCTCTCACTTTCTTTACTTCCCAGCACTTAAAGAAGTAGTTTCCCTTAACTCAGCTTTGCTGCTTCTCCAATATCTTTTCCTAAGTGGAGAATTTATGTTCAGATTATTTATTCATTTGTTCATACTCATAATAATTTTAGTGACATTTACTGAGTACTTATATGTCAGTCTGACTATATGCCTTGAGACATCTAGGTCTCCATACAGTTAAAATTGCTTTCCAAAAAGTTACATTACTCACTTACAATCCTTCACTGACTTAGCTTATAAAATCTTTCATGGTCTAGAACTCATCTTGTCTAGTTTCATCTCTGAATATGCTACGCCTCAAACCTTGCTTTCTAGTCAAAATGGACTACTTTCATTAACTATTCTGTGATTTCTATATTTCTTTGTCTCTGCACATGCTGTTTTCTCTTCCTACAACACTTTACTGTCTTTCCCCCTCTACTCTTAATTTTACATATTTTCAAAACATACATGTAACTGCTATCCAGAATGGTCCCATCTGTCCTCTAGCTGATCTGTGTTCTGATATTCTACCTAGATATTCTCTTAGCAAATGGGAATTCATTTCTACATCTTATCATTTATTCTTTCATTTTCTATTTATGTTCCTCTCTTCACCAAACCATCAACCTTATGTGGATAAGAACTTGTTTTTTAATGCTTACAATTTTATCTTCAGAACATGACAAAAGTCTACTTTTGGAGCTCATAAGTGTTTACTCTGAGGTTCTTATTAAAAATGTGCTGAATCAATGAATGAATGAGTCCTTGTGCAAATTAAATGGCTGAAGGAGGATATCACTTTCTCATGGAATCTTATGGAAAGCTTCACAGTCATACATGGGAGACTTTACACAGCAGAGCCATTTTCCTCAAAGTAAACACTTATGGGAGGGTTTGCTTTAAGGAATTTTGTGAAGTAGTAATATATTGACATATTTCCTCATCCATTTGCTCATAATTTCTCTTCAACTCTGGCATTTAATGGTCCAGAGTCTAAGATCCCTCATTTTACTCTTTCATGGTCTAGTTCTTTTATTGAGTAACTCCAAATAGACTTTACCTTTCAGGGGCCACCTCCCCAAATCCATTTTCACTGTCAAAATTCCTTTTCAAGGCTACCTGGCTAGTCTTATATAACCTTACATCAGTGTTTGAAAATTATAATATTCTATGCAAATAAGAGAATAATAATCTTTTGAACAAGGGGCAAATCTCCCTCCCAGTTTAAAATTTGTTTATACTTATTAAATGCCCATAAAAACTTTCTTGCTAGTAATCTGCTGTTGCCTGGAAACTTTAACAGTAACGTAAAGAGTTGCTTTACCCATACTATGCATGTTACATGTATTATAGACTTTATTCTTACACTTAAGTAAGATAGAGAAAAGAAAATATTATTTAGAACATTATCTATAGGAAAGAAAACATAGCATTACACTATGTCTTTTTATTCTATATGCTTATTATGTATGTCACAAGAAAATTTGCATACATGTGTATTTAATTTGCATATATTTTACATTGTGTATAATCATATTGTTCAGAGAGCAATTGTGCTTTAGTAAAATCTTAAGGTGACTTAATTCCAAAGACTAATTGACACTGACATTAAAAAATTCTGTGGTTGACCAATGACAGAGATTTTTGATTTGTAGTTTTTCTTGTTTTAGTGTCTGATCTCAAGTCACACCAGGATGCAGTTGTTTATTTTGCCCTCAGTTTAATTCTTCCCTCAGAATTTTTTGGGAAAAGGATTAAAGAAGTAACAACAACAACAAAAAAAGATGTCATCTAAATGAATTTCTTTCTTAGTTGTCACCAGTTTCCCCTTTGCTTTTCCTGTTTTCTTCAAATTTATTTTCATCTTTTGAGATGTATTTCCTAAATAATCTACTTTGATGTCTATTTATACATGTCCTAAAATGACTTCTCAGTTAAAAAATCTTCATTGTGGCTTCCATATAACTTTTCTACTTATTATTATTATGCATAAATTACAGGTGTTTAGTTAAGTTTTCATGGGAACAAGATTATTGTAAACAAATGTAAGTGAACAAGAAATCACTTGTATAAAAACATTTGTCTAAAAGTCAATGGTGCATTTATTTTAGTGGTCATCACTCCTGCAACATTTGGGACAAAACAAAAGTGTGTGAGCTAAAATACATAATAACATCAACTGAAGCTTTACTTTTGTGGGAAGTGATCTTTCTATACTAGATACTTTTATTCTCATTTGTAAGACTGATGAACAGATAAAACAATTTCTATTTTTAGTTGGAAGCTGAGGCACTGAGAAGTTAAGAAAATCTACCTTGCTTGGTTCCTAATGACAGACTGCGAGCTCCATCAGGTCAAAGGTCATGTGGTCTTAAAGTCTGTTTTTTTTGGACATGTTATCTTTATGTAGTCAACATCCAATAATATCTTCATGACTTGAAAAGCCCAGAACTGATTCTAGGTTTCCTGACCCTCTCCCTAAACTTCTTACCATTGCACTCTTTTGCTTTATAGAGGTCATTACTAAATGGGGGTGAACTTCTTGACCTGCTGCCTGTAGCTTTGGGCAATCCCGGATTGAATGAACAATGGGCTTTTTACATAGGTACGGGGTTTGAGTGGGAAGAAAACTTTGTATCAATCACATCTACTTGCCTTTTGCTTATGGGAATAATCAGTCCAGTTATTGATTTTTTGGCTCCTTTCATTCTTAACAGAATCCAAGTCATAGCTAAGATGTGGATTTTAACCAACACTGCTGATCCCCAGCCAAATTTGCACCAGCTAATGACTTTTTGCTGCCACTATATATTAGTTTTAGCAACAAGTCATGGCCAAGTTTCATACTGCCTTCAGGGAAATATGCTTGATGTTGAAATGGAAATAGGTGAAGGAGGGTATATAGTGTACAGGGGGCACATTTTGAAAATTAGGGCTCAGGTGTCATATATATCATTTCATTGCTATAAAGCAGGTTAAGACATCAAGATTTGCTTGTATGTAACATTGTTAGAAACCTGGGCATGATGGAGCATTTATAGTGAGTATTCCACAAAACACCTAAGTACAGATGTTCATTATATTTCAGATAAATGAATTCAGGAGATTTTTATGTAACTCTGTGGATTGCCTATAGTACACACACAAAACTGGTTTAATAGAATTCCTGAATAATGTAATTGGTTATTTATATAACTGATATGGTTAAATTATTTCTGTATACTATACAAATTAAAAAAAAAGGCATTCTGTTCTTGGCACTTGGACTTTTTTAAGGTAATTGAATAGGTTTTAGATTTTACAAAGTGAGGTTTAGGGTAAACGTCTTAAGGAAACTCATTTGGACAATATCACTATTTTCCAAAATTTGAATTAATTGAAACATTAACAGTAGGTCTCTAGATATAGTTCCTTATGAAAGTTACTGAAAAACATTCTTTAAAATAATATTTAATCTAGTATGTAGTTGGGATATGAAGCACAAGCAGTATCACTTGTGATGATAAATCTTAATTTAAACAGGGTTAAGAAATGAGAATTTAGCTCAAACTGAGACAACACTAATTACATTATACATTATTTTCCTCAAACCCTATGTATCATAATATAGCATACAAGGGTAAACATTTTTCAAAATATTCCAAATAAAGGTGTTTTTATACAGAAAATATCATTTTGAACTCATTTTCTCAATACTAAATTTTATTTTATGGCACCATTGCCACTGGAGTTAAAATGACTTGTGATTCAAATTTCTCATTATTTTGTTCTAGTATCTTCTGCTTATTCAGTCGACTTTTATAACCATGACAAATCTTACTATCTTATTAAAAGATCCAAATACTACTTGTCCAAACTGTCATCAGAAAAACGACATTTTGTGACACCAAGAAATCACAATATCTTGTCAATGTTGATCTTGGTACCAAGGAAACTAAGAATTTTTAGAAACAGCACATACAAAAATTGTATAGAAAGAAAGAGCAAATATAATATAAAAACTAATCAATTAATAATCTTACTTTGTTAAGAGAAAGTCAGCAACAGCTGTCTAACCATTAACATCAATTTGAAGTGAAAGCTAAAAAAATGGAACAAATAAATCTACATCTTTACAGAAAAATAGTTTCATAACAAAAGGTTATTTCTATTTAGCAAAGTATTTCCGATAACCAGCTTTGCTTCAATCTCCATCTTCATCTAATTTATCATTAATATACAACAAATTGCATTTGGGATTTAATTCCCAACACATATTATTTAAAGATACATCAGCTATCCTTCCTTTAATGTCTCTCCATGTTTTCTTATTCTCTCAAATGATGCTATTTTAAAATATGTATCTTTTTGGTTTTACTATTATCTGGTGGGGAATAGGATAACCTTCAAATTAGATCAGCAGATACTCAGTGAAGGTGGGAAGCCAGGGATTCTGCTGATGCTAAGGAGAAGCAGGAATTCTGCTGATGCTAAGAAGAACCATAAGTAGGGAGAGGATTTTCATTTGTTACAAGAACAGATGTTGAACACAATGAGTTGATGCCTTGCACCTGTGAGCATGGCGATTATGAAACCCTGAAGAAACAAGGGTTAACCATATTTAGATATGGATGACCATATCTGCTAACCATATCTCCATGATGTGGAGAAAATGGAACATTGGTGGTGGCAACGAAAACTGGTGCAACTGATACAGAACATGATATGAATATTACTAAAAAAAATTAAAAATAGAAATACATATGACCCAATTAATCCACAGATGAGTAGATGAGTATTTATCTGGAATAGATGAGAACAATCCAAAGACATATGAACATCTTCATATTTATTGCAGCATTATTCACAATAGTCAAGAATTGGAGACAATATGTGTCCATTGACAGATACTTAAATAAAGAAGATGTGCTTTCTAATCATAATGGTTTGGAATCTTATCTAATCTAATTATAATGGAATACTACTCTGCCATAAAAATGTTGGAATCTTGCCATTTAGTATAGTATGAATGGGCTAGAGGATATTATGCTTAGTGAAACAAGTCAGACAGAAAGACAAAGACCTTTTCACGTATGTGGTAGACAAAGGGGAAAAAAAAGCGAACTCTTAGACTACAAGAACAAAATAGTGGTTAGCAGAAGGGAAGGGGGACAGAAAGGTGGGTAAAAATGGGTAGACAGGGTCAGTTTGGTTAAGGATGGAAGATTTTTGATGATGAGTGCAGCACAGTTGCTATTTGTCTTTGCACCGGAAGCTGACACAATATAAGGCCAGTGGTGCTTCAATACAATAAAGAAGTGGTATCAGACTCTTAAAAGGTTATAAGAACAAGAGGGGCAGGAGGAAGTGTGGGGCAATGGTGATTTGGTGAAAATTTTAAAGATCAAATGTCTATAGAGCTTTGGTTCAACTGAAGCGAAAGGGAGCCTGCTTCACTATAGGACCCGGCTCATCAGTGGAGGGAAGGTTTAAACAGAAACCCTGTCTGCTGTGAATCTGCAACTTTCTTGATCTATCCTTGGTGCTTTGATTGCAAACATTGCAACTTTCCGAAAAATTCTCATTTGTTGATGTGCTTTGCCTGGTGACATGGCAAGTTAATGACCTCCATTCATGACATTCTGTCTGTGCTACTTTAATCCCCCCAAAATGAGAAATTCCCAGAGGTGGTTTCTATTCATCAGTGCACTATTTAATGGTAGTTGTTATAACAGTGCCTGCAGTTCTGTTCTCATACACACATAATTTACATTTCAATAGGCAAGGTGACCACCCAGAGGCATCTGGCACAAACACAATGCCACCTGCATGAAGGAGAACAGTGTTTTATGAGACAAATTCGTCTAGTCTATTTTTTTCCAGGAATGTGCAAAATGTGCTACACTAAGTAAAACAACATGAGGCAAAGACTTAAAGAAAACCAACCTGAGGGTCATAAGGGTAAAAGTAGAGGGAGTTTCCTAGAGAGAAGATAAATTTGTCTTTGAAAAATTATATCAATTGATACAAATATTTTCCCCCAAGTTTCCAAGACACTGGCCAAAAGTTACAAGTCAGAGGAGAATGAAAGATGAAGAAAAAATAATTTATTTAAGTGAGCAGTCAGCTTTCTTCCCAAAGCATTAGGTTGTCATAATATTGTGGATCTTCAGCTAATACTTGTTTAAGCTAGCATTTTTTTTTGGGGGGGGGGGTATGGAAAATGTTCTAAAGTACAAAGAAGTACACACACACATAAATCAGAAGTCACTTCTTAATGATTTCTGTATGTCTCTTTCTAATCATTACACTTTTTCTTGTCATAAATTTTTGTGAATTTTAAAAATTAGATTATTTGAAAGATGGGCACCTCCCTATTTTCTGTGAGAAATACTCAGAATCCCTGGTGGGTGTGGGGTGTCTCTCTAACTGTGGCAAAGCAACTGGCATTCTTAGACAAGAGTCTTTTTAAGAACCTCCTACTCTGGCTTTACCATGACATGGGGATTGCAATGAAAATGAAAATGGGGATTGACATGAAAATCATGCTTAAAAAAACATACCTTCATGTTTGTTGATTGTAAACTTAGAGTAACACTGGAAAAACCAACTCTTTGAGGTGAATCAACTTGGCTGTTAATCTTAATTTTTTTTAGGTGGTATACAATGGCCAAGACCTCTGAAATACTGCAGTAACTTGGTAAATTGGTACTACCCTCTTAATATAGTGCCTCATTTTACTAATAGATTTTATAAAACATACCAAACCCAACTGGAAATACATTTGATAACTCTCAATACTTGTTCCTTTACAGTGAGTTGTAAAGGGGTCCTTTTAAAATTTATATCAAGATTTCTTGGGGGAGTTGGAGTATAAATTAGCAGACTGGGGAATTTGTTTAGCAAATTTACAAGGCTTTACCATATTATCTTTAGAATCCCAGTTTTACTCTTTGCTAAAAGGAAAGAGGAAAGGAAAACTTAAAGGAAAACTTAAAAAGGAAAACTTAAAATCCTCTATGTTCTCCATTGGCTACCAGTGTCATTAATACCTTCATTCCCAAATTTAAAAAGATTATTTCAAGAGTGTGTAGAAGTTTCTAACTGCTAGCATGTTTGTGGGGCCAGCTTCATGAAACTGCTTTGATTTTTGATATTGGTTGCTGACTTGACAACTAGTATAGTGCTTTGAACTTTTTCACCATGCTTTCCAAAAATCTTTTTCTCTAAGAATCACTTTCTTTTGTGATTGCTAAAACATTATCTGTATTGATAGAATATTACTCATTAAGTCATTTTGAAAGTACTTTTAGTGTTCTTATCCATTGCATACAAGAAATTAGACACTATTTAAAATATTTTCTTTTATTTATTGTGTTTGTGACTCATGATAAAATTTTCTCTAATCTTTGATTTATAGTCAGAAATGCTTGCATCTCTGGATTTCTCTCTTTGTCTTTTATCAATTTTGGAAAGTTCTTAGACACTAGCTCTTGAAATATGTCTTCTGTCTTATTAATTTCCTCTCATTCTGAGATTATAATTATGTGAATATTTGGTTATTTGAATATATTTTACAGATCTTGGATGCTTAGTTTCACTAGCTTAGCAAAAAACAAAAGTTTAAAATACAAACCTTAGTGTTTGTATTTCCATTTCCCAAAATGTAAGAACTAAAGAGATTTGATATAGGGTATGAAAGAAAAAAGGAATAAAAGAAAAAAGGAGTAAAAAAAAAAAAGGAGTATACACCTGTGTGTGTGTGTGTGTGTATTTAAGTAACTTAGTGAGTGGTAGCTCTTCTAATTGAGATGGGGAACACAAGGGGCAAACAGGTTGAAGAATAGGGAAAAAGTTAAGTTTCTCCATGAATATGGGTACATTTATGAGACATCAAGTAGGCTATATATCTAAAGCTCTAAGTTTGGGGGTTAATAAACTACAGGTAACACTCAAAACAATGACAAGTTATGGGAATGCTTAGGGAGATAGTATGAATAGAGAAAGGATTTGAAGATTGAGCTTTGAGGTTCATTGATGTTCAGAAATGTGATGAGGAGTATCTTACATAGGAAATTGAGAAGTAGGAGGAGGGAAATCAGATGTGTCCTAGACTCCACAGAAGAGGACTCCACAGAAAGAAATTGTCTCAAGAACAACAATGTGTAAGATGATGCTGAAGGAGTGAGTTGTTAAGACAGGAATATTCTTTAATAGGTCTAGTAATATCCAGACTACTGTTGATTTTCAGAAGAGCATTTTCAGTGGAGTGATGAAAATGAATGACTCATCGGAGTGGAGGTGGGAAGAAAGACAGTGGGAATGCTAACTATAGATCAGCTCTTTTGGAGTGTTCTGTTTATTTCCTACTGTGGCTATAACAAGTTATAAAAATTTAGTGTCTTAAAGAATACGAATTTGTTTCCAACCATTGTGGAGCTCAGAAGTCTCATGAGGTTAAGTTTATAAAATCAACAGAACCATATTCCTTTCTTCAGGAGATTCTAGGGAAAGAATCTGTTCATTTACTTTTCAGACTCCTACATTCCTTGGCTCATGGCTGTCTTCCCCCTCGAAGTGAACAAATGAAGTACTCTGAGTTCTTCCTAGAAGATGACATCTCTTTTTCTAATTTTTATCTTATCAGGACTTCTGTGATTATATTGGACCCACCTGGATAATTTAAGATAAACTCTAATCTCAGGTTATTTAATTTATTCACATATGAATAATTTATCATGTCATAGAAAGTAACATAATCACAAGTTTGGGGATTAGCATGTTGACAGAATTAGGGAGTTGTAACTTTACCTGTCATAGAAGAATGCTTATGCTTTATCTATGTAGAAATATTACAGTTCACAGATAGTTGTACTTGGTTGTACATTATTAATACACCTATCAACATCTAGAGGAAAATTATCAAAAAAAATAAGATTATATTAAATGAGCTGAAATTGATTGAGTAGAGTTTTAAGGAATTCCATTTACCTTTTTTAATTTTTAATTTATTTATTTACTATGCTGTATGTTTTTATTGAGAAAACAATGGCTTACAACATGTATATGATTTAGGAGTATAGGTTCACACCTATTCAGGTGAATGTTACCACACTGCATTCACCACCAACATCCCAAAGTCCTCTTTGCTCTCCACCTCATCCTCACCCTTTGGTAGCCTTAAGTCTAGAATTATATTCCTAAATTTTTTTTGGTTTAGTTTTGCTAGATATCTATCTATCTATCTATCTATCTATCTATCTATCTATCTATCTATCTATCTATCTATCTATCTATCTATCTATCTATCTATCTATCTGTCTGTCTGTCTGTCTGTCTGTCTGTCTGTCTGTCTGTCTGTCTGTCTGTCTGTCTGTCTGTCTGTCTATCTAATATCTATCTATCTATCTATCTATCTATCTATCTATCTATCTATCTATCTATCTATCTATCTATCTATCTATCTATCTATCTATCTATCTATCTATCTATCTATCTTGCTATTGTTTTTAAATAATCTTGAAATGTTTTCTAAGCATAAAATCTCTAGAGAGATTTACTTATCTGCCAAAGGGATATTTTGCTTATGGATTTTTGTGTTAGTGCTTAATATGGTTCTATCTTCTTCTGGAGGATAGTGTGCTATAAAGGAAGACTTTCAAAAAGTAACATCACATAATACACATAAGGTAATATAGTCACTTTTAAATTATTTGATGTTTATAGACAGTCTATAGATTTATAAATATTCCAGACTTCAAAAGCAACTATGAATTTCACCAGCAACAAAAATATGTGTGTATCTCTCTGGTGCTTGATAATCAAGTTCTTTTTTTCTGTTTGTTTTTGTTTTTAATGACAGTGCATTCTTATTTGTTATTTGTTGAGAGGATATGTTGGTTCAAAACAAAGTGACTTCTAAAAATACATGTGAAATAATAAGATAAAAGACAAATAAATTAAAAAAAATCATAGCAATGAGATAAGGCCAGAGGGTAAATAAATTATATACAAATCATATATAATAACACTCTAAAAGGTATTGACAGATAAGTATATTTCACCAACACACTGATAGAATTTTCCCCTAGCTATAAAAGCAAAGGCAAACAAATGACAGGAATTATGAAGGTCCAGTTTAAACTCTTCAGTAACATTTATACTTAAACCTATTGATTCAAATTTGAAGAAGATAATCAAAGATGATAAGGTCAACATCAATTTTACAAATGGCACAGAAATTGATACAACTGTTGAAAGAAGGATTCTATTTAACTTCCTTGGGAAGGAATCATATTATATAATTTCCTGCTGACTTAAGTGCAGTAATACCACAAAGAGGTAATGTTCAATTTGTCCTCAATTTAATTTAAAATAACAGGCTCTATGACAAAAGAAACATTCTAGCTGTTAGAAAATGATTCTCCAGGAGACTGGGGAGAAAGTATCATTTTAAATCACTCACTTTTGTGTTCCTGTGTTTACCAAAGCTTGTGCTTAACCAAGAAAATAAGTGTGCTCTGTGGGAAAAAATGATTTTTTAAACTAACCTTTGGTGGTAAATGGAAGTAATTATTATAAGCAACATTGCCTTCCTCTCCATTGCTACCTTAAAGTCCTTTCTTTCCTTGTTCCCTCAGCTTTAATGAATTTTTCTATTCTTTACATTTTCATTATCTTTGAAAAAAATAATAATTCCTTCACTCTTGTGGACTTCACAGAGTCATATTCTTATCTAAACAGCTGAGATTCTGACATCTGCTCTACTTTCAAAAAATAATTTCTGTACTGTTTCCTTTATTTTCTACATTTTTATGAAGTGGTAAGTTCTTATTCATATCTTGTGAACACTTTGCTTAACTTATTCAGAAAATAGCAAAATGCATGATCACTCCGTGTAAGAGAACAAACAATTGCAGCTCTTCCCTTGCTTTCTGTGGTCCGCATAAGTTAAGTATTTCTCTCTTTGCCTTCTCTTCTATTTTGGAAATATGATAGAGCACAAAGAAAGGAGTAGCCTATCAGTCAATCCTCTTGCCTGACAATGCTCAGACCACTTCCATTAAGGAAAACACAACTCAGCACATTCTTTAAAAAACTAAGGTTCTTTTCTGCATTGAATGCAAACAGAACATTCAGAACATCCCAGCAAAGGCCCATATATATTATGGAACCAGGTACCCCTGGTTCCATGGTAGACCAGATTCTCATCCCCGCTCTCTGATCCCTGGAGTAAATTTTCCTTCTAGTTCCCCTCCTGAGGTAACCTCTGGGATTGCTATGATAATAACATTGAGCATTAAGCCAGATGTGGTGGCCCATGCTTGTAATCCCAGTTACCAGGGAGGCTGAGGCTGGGGATTGCTTGAGTCCGCAGATTTGAGACAACCCTAGTCAGCATAAGGAGACCTAGTCTCTTAAAAAAAAAAAAGTTGAATGGCCGGGCAAGGTGGCTCGTGCCTGTAAGCTTCAGTCTATGAAGCGGCCGGGGCTAGGGATCGAGGTTCGAGTCCCGCCTGGGCCCCGTAGCGAGACCTACTTCCGAAAAACAACTGGGCGTGGTGGTGGCGTGCACCTGTAATCCCAGCTACCTGGGAAGCTGAGGCTGGGGATTGCTTGAGTCTGTGGTACCCCAGGCAACGAGAGCCTGCGGTTTCACCGGCAAAAATAGTGCGACCTAGTCTCAAAAAAAAAAAAAAAAAAAAAACAAGCTTGTTAAAAAAAATTTGAGCTTTAAAATGGCAGTAATGAAATTATCAACATGTTCTTCAAAATGGAGAAATTTCAGTATAATATGTATGATAAATGGGAGAATGTATGTACAACCCTAAACAAACTACTGGTACATGGTAAAAATGCACTAAATAAGTGATGTAATCCTTAAAAATAAATACAATCAGTGATTTGAGAGTTTAATATAGAGAGGATTGCATATATTATCTTATTTAATTCTTTTAAAATCTAATGAATTAGGTGTCATTGTCAATCTTTTAAGTAGGAGGAAAAGAAGGCTTAGGAGAGATACTGCCAAGCTTACAGGACTTGTATGTCACAGAGCCAGTAATCAAACCCAAACTGAGTACAGGCTTATTTCAAAGATCTTGTTTTAATGACTGTGTTTAAACACTGTTTTCAGCCTCAGGCTTAACAATTTTTAAATACCTTTATATTTCAGTTTGAGAAAATTTAGAGGCTTCTTTCTGGATTCAAAAATACAAGTGATTGTTAACATGAATTCAGCCTGTAACACAGAGCCAGATGGTGTTTTTAGTACTTTACATTGATTAACCAATTTTCATCAAACAATTTTGAAGTTACGCTGTTATTTTACAATTGATGAAACTAAGCCTCAAAGGCATTAAATCTGTGCAAAAGCATTCAGCTGGTAGCTTATGGATTTGTGATTCAAATTCAAGTCTGCAGGATGTCAGGAAGTACACACTGTCATGTCTCTGCATGTTTGAGGAATTCTGAGCAAAGGAAACTGGAACATGGATTAAAGGAAGTAAAAGATGACTGGAGAGATAATGAGAAACCTTTGGAGAGAGTTAGGGATTTATTTCTAAATGTGTTGGCTTTCAAAGGGGGATAAAATACGGACTCATGGGGCCAGCTGTTCATATTCGAACAAATTGTAAAACATTAGGTAACAAAAATATCTTTCCTTCCCTAAGGAAGGGAGAGGAGCCCTAGGTGTCTTATAAAAACTTCCAGATTCATAGTTTTGGCTTCCTCTTCTGTAGTTTAAGAAATCCCCTTGTTGTGGACACTGGGTCTATCTGTTTCTGTTTTGTCACAGAGACAAGGAAAAGATGGGGTAAAAAGAGGGAACCAGTGTGGTTATTAATATAAATACTTATAGCTGTCCCCTCATTCAAGAACTTCATGTTTGCTTTCAAGATAATATAAAGAAACTTAAATAATAAAACTTTGTTTCCTGATTTCAGTTAAGGACCCAATGTTACGCTACATTTCCTTTCAAGCCTTGCATAACCTCCTCCATCCTAAATCACTCTTTCTACAAGCTCTGAAGTCAACTCTTGGTTCTCATTCTCATTATCTTATGATGGTGGATATTGTTTTATCAGGACCATTATACATGTTATCCCTTTCTCATGGTTATCTCTTTTTTTTTTCTCTGCCAATTTGTGATTTTTCTTCCCATGTGCTTATCCAATGGGATTAGCTCTCAGTGAAGGACATCTTGATATTCAAAATATAGAGAAAGAGAAGGGAGAACATATATACTCCTGGAGGATAAGTGGTAGTAGTAATTATGTGCACATAAACTTTGGAAGACCCTAAATTCAAATTTTGTTGTTTCATTTTGTCTAGAAACAATTCATCCTTCAAGAGCACAACTAAATATGTGTACAACATTAAATTTTATGAATTGACTTATAAATAATTTAATTTTGCTCTCTCTTTTTCAGAATGCAAGTGGCTGGTTCAAGTGTGACCCAGATTAATATAATGATTCAATAAATCAGTGAAATTTAAACTGTGTGAATGTGTATGCATGTACATGTGCATCTGTGTGTGGTAGAAAGTTCCAATAAATCAGGTTTTAACTATGATTATATCATCAAATTTTGGGTTTGAGTAAGTATTTGATTTCCTTGATCTTCAAGTTCAAGGTATACAATGCAAAAGATATTCTTTACACTAAAATACTACAAGGGGTTTTGAATTCATATATGTCAAGACCATACTACTAAATCAAAAAGTACTAGGCAATCAATATTTTTTCTTGTTATTAATATTACATCATGTTGACTTATTCATTCTAATAAGATACAACAATACCTCCTGTTACCAAATTCTTTATATTTTTAGGATGATAGAGTACAGTAGTTGTAGAAACCTAATAATGTTCCTTTAAGCTACCTGACACATTATTCTTGGTAAAACATTCATTTCTGTTGAATGTCTCAGGTTTCCTCAAGAGTCATTGCATATCATACTTCAGGGCCTGGTTAGTCATCATAATACACATTTAGTTAATTTAGGAGTGTAGAGGCTAATGGACCCATTGCAAATCCCTTGACATTTTAAACCAGGCCAAATAAAGCAAGCAGGAGAGTATTTTACATGAATTCTCTAAACAGAGAGGGTTATCAAGTTCATTTACATGTTTACCAAGGCTGCCAGCCATCCTGGCTTGTTTGGTGGGGACTGTTTTTATATGAACTGAACTCTGTTTCTGATGGTCTGTTAGCAGTAAAACAGCATGAAACCTCACTCATCATTATTACTTACACAGTGGATCTGTTTTTCATCAGTAAAGTTTGGCATTTAATCAGAGTGTGGGGTGCATCATTTCTGAACATGTATGTGGTGCTAAAGGCAACAAAAATCATTAAAATTTGGCTCCTGGTATAATGAAGAGGTGCATGAATGGGGGTGGAAGCTATAAAGGTCTATAAATCTGTTAAATTTGGTGTGTGGGAGGAAGAAATTATTTGTAAAACCCATAAACTTCTTTAACCAAAATATCTATTACATGCTAAATGGAGCTAATGAGCTGTTCTAAAAGTCGAGGTCATTAAAATATATATTTGCATCTCTTTGTGTGCAATTGAACATTACAAAAAGGAACTGAAGTTTTTCTTACTATTTCTGAAGGAAAAAACAAACAATCTTAGTACTACAAATTTAAGGCCTAGGCCACATTAAAAAGGAAAGGTAATTTTAGAAAGCATGATCTTGAAAGCAAGAATTTCTGTTTAGATTTTGCATTGAGGTTTTTTAAACCAAGTTTTTATTTTTATCAGTATGATGAATTAAAATATATGAATTCACAAAAGGAGAATCCTTTTTACTGTTAATAATAGTTTTATAAAGGAACATTTTAAACATCCAAGTAAATACAAAGAAAGCATATAAGATTTTGACTGTATAGGAAAGAAGCTGAAAAAAAGAAAGTCAAAGGAGAAAAAAAATCATTATATCTATATTTTCAGCTATATCTGTAGCTACAATAATATCCCCTGTACTTATATATGTATCATCTGTATCTATAGCTACATTTATATCTAAGTCCATATGCATACCTCTATATGAATATGTATCCTTGTTTATCTTTCTGAGAAGTCATGAATATTATCTTGTTATCAATTATAAATATCCTGTCAATGAATAAGAAATGAGCAGAAAAAGAAGATTTAAATATCCTTATTACCAAAGAATAATACAGCTCCAGTTATTCACTATAATGTGTTGCTTTGAATAGCACTTATCCAAGTTCTAATTTAGTAAAAGGTAGGTTTTGGAATATGACTTGGTAATATATAACTATTTGGGGCTTGAATTTTAGATCAGAGTCAATATTTTCTTGGGAAAGTTATACCCACCATCCAATTCCATTAGTAAATTAGAACTGGGCAACTGTAAATCACACAGCTACAGCTATTTATGTCAAGTGAATAAGGATAACTGGCTCTGTTCCAGTAAACTGCCAGGAAACTGACTCCAGATCTCCAGAGGTGGAAGGCTGAGTTAATCAATCTTTATTAGGCAAAGAGTCCAAGCAAAAATAACAATAGAAAACCAATCCACTAATTAACTGAGATATGGAAATTTAATTAAAATTCAACTTAGTGTGTCTATTACATTGGAAATGATGACAAGTAAGACATTTTTGGAAGATGTTTTGGTTTTTACTAAATTTTGATATGGAAGGTCTCCTACCAAATGGTTTGTGGCTTTTCTAAGTCGACAAGATGCTTATGAGCCATGCAGGTAAAAGTTTTTGTAAATTTAAAGTCCCCGAGTCTTTAAAAACAATTTGCTACCTACCTTATTTCATTGAGTTAATTTATGAAACTGGTAAAATGATAACCAGAACTCATCTTCTGGACTGTGTCCTAAAAATTGCATCTATTTGAAGGCCGGGCATGGTGATATGCATCTTTAATATCAGCCTAGGGAGGGAATGGGAATTGCTTGCGTCTGTGGGTTCGAGACTACCCCAGACAATATAGTGAGACCTAGTCTCAAAAAATAGTTGGGCATGGTGGTGCGTGCCTGTAATCTCAGCTTCCTGGGAGGCTGAGGCTGGGGATCACTTGAGTCCGTGGGATTGGGACTACCCCAGGCAATATAGCAAGACCTTATCTCAAAGAAAAAAAATTGCATCAATTTGAATCAAATGTTTTGGAATAACTAAAAAATGTCAGGAATTTTTAATCTTGGGCACAAGGTAGACACACTCCCTTCTCTTTCAGAGTTTATAAACCACATTTCAATAAATAAAATTACTTCTAAAATGGTGTTGTTTCTAAGATGATACAAGCATTTAATTTGGGGGGGGGCGGGGATCAGACAAATCATTTGTCAGGAATATCTCAAGTGGAAATTGGAAGGATAAATTGGAATCAGGAACATGAAGGATGGAAGATGAGTATTTCCCAAGAAGACAAGTTGGAGGAATCGACTTGGAAGATGTGTGATAATTCTAGGTAACTAGCTATAGAATTGGCCTGTGGTTGAGCAAAGTTTAATAGTGAAACTATTACAGTGATCAGGTGAAAAAGGAAACCTGGGCACTGATCACTAAATCAGGTCTAGGTGTTAGAAATTATTCCAAAGGCAAAGAGATGCTATTGAAGAAGCACTGTAAGCTGTGGAGAAAAACGTTATATAAAGTTTATACAGCAATGTGGATTGGAAGAAAACTGGGGACATATCTAGGTAACTGGAAGAAAACAGGGTACAAAGCAAGGTAACTGGGAGGATAGAGTTTGGGCACAAGATGATAGTCTGGATTAGAAAAGTGAGGATGGAAGTGTAGATAAGAGTATACATTGCAAGTAGAGTGGACGGGTGATCATGAAGGGTAATAATGTACCCAGGTATCAGAAGAGAAATAGATTTGAAGTTGATGATATTTCTTGATTTAGAGTTAATAGCAAGAAAATAAACTAACAGGGAAGGTCATAAATACACACTCAGGTAAGCTGACTTTGAGATGCCTGCATAATAGGTGGGTTGTGTGCAGTTAAGATTGTGGGTTTGGCATGCAGGAGACAAAATGTTTTATTAATGTAGGTTTGTGAATAATCAGCATATAGATGGTAACCAAATCCATAAAATTTATTGAGATAGTCTGGATGGCAGGGTACATCATGTGAGAAGAGAAAGTTTAGGGCATGGATATCAATTTTCTCTCTTGGTGACCCATCATCCTCTTTTACCACAATTCTCTCATATCTGGATGATTGCAAGAGTCACAAAAAGGAATGATCATTTAATGCTTTAAGTTATTTCAAAGAAAAAATAAAGAAAGCTATTATTACAGAAAGATATTAAAAGCCAAGGATCTAGATTACACATGTAACAATGGAATTAATATTATCTCTTAAGTGTTTTTACTTATTTGGTTTACAACACTGTATATGACCTCTGGGAATAGATTCACAGTCCTTCAAATATATGTCATCACAGATCACCCACCACCAAATCACCCAGAGTCCTTATCATTGACCATTGGGTCCCCTTTTAAAGATTTTTTTTTTAAATACTTTTGTCAAACTGAGGAACCTCTCTCTTCAAAGCAGTGTTTTCAGTAAGAAGAAGCAATTAATTTTATGTCTCTAATAGAGACAAAATTAGATATTTTTCTGGAACTGGCCAATCAGAGATGATTGGCCCTATGATCCTTAATAAATTAAAGATAATAGTTTTAGAGTAACAATAGCTTGATTTATGATATCTATAAAAGCAATTTTAAAAGTTCTCTGTAAGATATCCTAAAGATTTATTAAAGTATTCATTTGCTAATTTTGAGATAATTTTGTGTATTTTGGTATTGATTTAAATATTTAAAACATCTACATTGTTCTTCAATTCTGGAATAGTCTTTCTCCTTTTGCAATAGTCTTCCAGTTTAGAGAGAACTTACTACTCTGTGGTTTTTAAGAAATCTAAAGATCTTTCATTATTGGACATAAATCTATTAACACTTAATAAAATATAATTTACAATTACAAGTCTATATCATACAGATAACCCCTGAATCCTCTCTTCACAGTGGATGCATTCAGTAATAGCATGGAATGCATATATTTAATTTAAAAATTATGATAATAATAGCTTTCAGATAGACAGTAATAAATGTTATCAGAGAAAGCTTTTGGTTACACTTAGGCAGTCATTTCTGAGTGAATTGATTTCATCAGCAGGAAGATTTATTTTGCCTATCAAGCTAGGATAAGGAAAGCACCAAGTCTTGACCTACATTGAAGTAAAAGTCTTTTTGAGAGCTCTTATAATTATATTCTTTCATAATCATTTTTGTAATGTGTTTTTTTCTTTAAATGGAGTAGTATGTTCCTCTTGTTTTTCTTTTAAAAGAAAAAATAAATATCTTAATAGTTCAGGCACAGGAAGAGATCAAACTGTTAGGGAAATGGTAAAGCATAGAATGGATAATATTATTGCATCTTTCTTCTGCATTTATGGACCCAAAAATTCTCTTATCAAGAGTCTTGATCTATTGGATCACTGACCCATGACTCAGTGGAAGTCACTTGATATTTGCTAAGGAGGTCTACTCCTGCTAACTCTTCACTAAAATTGTTACTGGGACAACTGATAACTTCCAAAAACACATTTCAGGCATTCTAATGAGTTTACATTAAGAACAAAAATATCCTATTAATCAAAATAGCATCCAGGGATAAGGGAAGGAAATTTCTATGCAAATAAATTTAGATCTAGCATAAATTTCCCAATTCCTTGTGTTGTTCACTTTTAAAAGAACTGTTTTAGTTTATTTTGTGTGTTTTTGATTTATTTTTAAGTAACTTTGAAATATTTGTTTTTCATTTCATATTGTTAAAACATTTCTTGTTTAAAAATTCCGAGGGGGAAAAATCAGCCGTTACAGAAAGCATTGTAGAAAAAATAAATGTAACCTTTGATCACTAATGAATACAGAAATTTACCCACTGCTGATTTTATACTTCCACGGGGAAGTCAATGTTGAGGTAAATACCCAAATATTTCTTTAAAGATTATGAATTTTCTTCTCATCAGGCATCAGAATCATTTTTAAAGTCATGTTCATCTTATAACTCATTAGTTATGGTTAAAAAAAAGCTTCTGAGCCAGGTGTGATGGAACACCCCTGTAATCCCAGCTACCTGGGAGACAGAGGCTAGGGACCACTTGAGTCTGCGGATTTGAGAAAACCCTGGACAACATAATGAGACCTAGTCTCTTAAAAAAAGTCTTTGAAGAAAAATAAGAAAGTGAAAACAAAGGATAACATCTAATCAATTGAACAGGTCTGAAGAACTAAGATCACACACCAAGTTAAGAGGAACTGAAATGCATAAAATGCTCTTTTAATTCTTTGGGGGGTAATTTACTAAATAGTTCATACTTGGTTATTATCTTCTTGCTTCAAAGATTTCCTTGACCTTTAAATGTGAGTTAGAGTTTCTTTTCATATGCCTTTACTATAGAATTTATCATAGTAGATGAATTCTTTTTGGATAGTTTTAATCTCTCCTATTTTACTACTATGTTTTTCTAGCAGAGTTTCTGTTCTCTGCACATGAAATACTTACATTCTACCACATAAGGTAGACCCCTTAGGAATTTGTGCACAGAGTAGATGCAGGCATAGCAGTAAAAACTTATGCGGAAGATTCATATTTTTAAAATGTTGATAATTTCAACAATTCTACTTTAGGTTGGTTTCACATGTTTAATATCAAAGGTCATGATGTTATAAGTACCACACAATTTCACTCATTATAGGATAAAAAATAAGAAAAGGAACAGACAAAAACAAAACAAAACAAACCCTTGAAATCTGGCTGTGGAACTGACACTCCCAGCAAAGGTATGGGGGTAGGGAGAGTGGCAGTAAAGAGGTGAGGGGGCCCAGTGGAATAAAGTGGGAGATTATTGGGGCTGTGGTGGTAATAGCCTTCATTTGAGAAAGTGTGAACCTGAACCCTTTAAAAATATATACAATTTCATAAATCAATATAAACTCAGTAAACATAATTTTTAAAAAAGGTTGTGGTGCTCAGAGAACAGTTACTATGTTTTCACAATCTCAAAGACCTTCAACTTTATAAGTTTAATTAAAGAAGTAAAAGATAACAATTGCACATGCTTCCTTGGAACAACTCTTGCCTCAGAGCTGGTAGGAAAGTAGTATTACCTTTACCTTCCTCCCCTGATGTGATGGCAAGTGATGAATCAAACACTGATGAGTTAGAGGTTCTTTTCATATTCCTCCACTATAAAAAATATCAAAAATGGCTGAGAATACCATTATTTCATAAGCATTGAACATCTTGTTAGTATCCTTGAGGACATGGGGCAAACTTTATAATTATGATATTAAAGTTTTATATATACTATAAGGACAAAGTTTATATAGTGATTATTTGAAGAATTTAGTTCTGTTTTCACAAATATACATAGGTATTGTATGGAAAGCATCTTTTTCTATATCAAGGATTAATATAGCCCAAGTTATTCCTCAAATTTTCCTTTTTCTTTGAAAGATTTCCTTAATCCCTCCTCTAAAATATAGGTGCTGAGAAGCACAGTTTGAAAATCATTGCCTTCAAGAACAAATGTGTGTATATCCGACATATCAAGTGTAATCAAACTCATTTCAAAATATATTCTAAAAATATTTTGCCTTGCAATATCTGGGTACATATGGAATATGAAAATTTGAGCTTGTGTAAAGTGTTCAATTTTCTATAATAAGTGTCATAATTTTCTGTTAGGCAGATGGGAGAAGAAATAATTCTTACACAAAGTAGATAGAATAAGAACAGTATTTACATCTAAAACAATGAAATTAAAATTCAAACTTAATTTTCTTGATATGAGATTTGACTTATAAACTTCAATAAGAAATCTTATTCTGAGATGAAAATCATTTCTTTGATGTTTTCGTGAGATTGTCCTTTCTTTGTTGGTGATGGATTATTTCCTGTAGGGCTTGCTTGCATGTTTAAAGTTTTTCTCCTTACTGTGTTTTGCTTTCTAACCTGTTCTACATTTTATTCTGTGAGTATATATTTATTCATGCATGTTTAAATTTTTCCAAGAGATTATAAGATCTGTTAGGATAGAAATTCTGTTTCTTTAGTCTATTTTTTTAGCAAACTGCATAAAACAGATTCAATTATTTCAAGGAAAGATCAAAGAAAGAAAGTTTATGAAAAATAAATCACAAATTTGAAATTAAACTTGAGGACTACTTTCATTTTGTAGTTATCTATCTCACAATACATAAAAAAATAGCTTGAAGTTAGCAGTTCATGGTTTAAAATTTAATATGAAAGCATCAAATTGCAAATGTTGCAAAAGCATTAAGAGAAGCATATTATTTCTTTTTTATTTTATTTAACTTTATTTTAAAAAGTATGTGGAGTTCAAGTGTTATACTATAGTTTGATAATAGTAATCTGTCTTGACATTGAATTTCATGGATTGCTAAGGGTCCAATAAACCCCCAGAAGTTCAAGCATAGCTTATTAAGGACCATGAAACTCTCTGAAATTATATAGCAAATTGTGTGTATGTATTTTCTAAGTAAAGAATCAAAAGTTCTACTCAAATTTTTCCATAGGGTTTTGTTTCTAAAATAGAGTAAGAACTTGCAGGTCTGTTTACTACATGTAATGGTGGTATTGGAAATTAGATGTTATATGCTCTGAAAAAAATTAGCATATTGATGTTTATGTATATTTTGAAGAGATGTATACTTGCAGTATAAATAAATTGTGTCATCACCTGCAAAAAAAAATCTTAGAGTGTCTTGGTTCAGTTTACTTTAGGAATTTTGTATGCAATCTAATTTGAATTATTCATAGAAACAGAAAACAGTTGGTCCTACTATGTATTTTGGGTCTATCAACTCCCCGTTGCTCCCCTTGCATGTGATTTTGAATTCCCTTTTCAAATGCATCATTATCTGCAACAAAGCTTACTGAGGTCTATTTCAGAAGCACAGTCCACAGAAGGACATATGTTTCAACAAAATGTTGAGAGGGTAAAGAGTCTGTGAGACATTTCCTTTCCACTTTTTAAAGTTGAGGTGAAAGCACTGATTTTTTTCAGCTTCACAGCATCTCATTACAACCACTTAATATGTATCGTTAAAACCATCCCCTGTTTTTTTCTCCCAGGGAGGACTTGCCATTCTGGTAAAACATATTGGTGAAAAAATGATTTCAACAAAGAGAGATTCACAGCTTCCTCATTTCGGATATTATGTTAGATTGATAAAGCTCAAGGTTATATTAGCATCTTCAAAACTACTAGTTGACTTCGTTAGAACAAAATACTCATGTCTTTATAAAACCTACTTATGTAACCGCAGGGATGGGAAACAAATTGGATTCCTCTTAAAATCAGTTCAGTTCAAATTGTAATGAAATCCTTTTGAATCTGTTAAAGATTTGCTATAATTATATCCAAACATGCTTTCCCAGAATTTGATGTTGATGTGCAAGGAAACAATCATGGGAGAGAGTAGACTTGCAAGCTATTTTCAGTATTAAGACATACTGAAGGGACATTCCGTGATTTTTATTAATTAAGGTGGGAAAAAAAACAAATTGAATATTTTCACCTTTAGCTGGAATCGTTCCCATTCATTGCTATGACCCTGCTCATTTTGTGCTGTTCTGAGGTTGTATGTGTATCCATGTAAACATGCACGTCTGTGACCTAGATCTACTTCACAAACATGGGAAAAATAAATGAATTGTGTTTGAATAAAGGTAACTTATCTGCTGCATCAATTTCAGTGGAAGCATTTGGAAATGGTGTCTTCCAAAAGCAGAAAATTCAAATACATTTACAGAAACTTGCAGGAAACTCCTCCTTCTAGATAGATTAAAACCTGGTCATTACAATTTCACTGGGTGTTCCTCTTCCACTGGGGCTGGCAAATACGGGCTGGAGGAACCATCTGCAGGACTTACGGCTTTGTCGTTACTTCCTTCTGAGTGTATTGGCTCCACTGCGTTTTTCCTTTAGACAACACTTTAGTGCAGCATCTGTAATAGCTCGTAGGAAACTCTCCTGGGTTTTTCACGTTTATGCAAAATTGTTACACTCAATGCTGTGAAAAAAAAAAAACTTATTTTCTTTCAGTTATCTCAGGAAATGTTTTTCTGTACCCCCCTAATTTAGTCAGAAGAACCCCAAGATTCCCTAAGACCTATTCGAAATTTTATGTAGTGCAAATGGAGGAAATGGTGACAGTTTTCCACTTGGAAGTTGGCTTGGGCTCTCTTGGCACCCCAGGCTGCTCATCATGCTGTAAGATCTCTTTGTTTCAGGATGTGTGTTCAGCAGTTCTGATCACCAGGGAGTTTTCTTACTCAGGGGTCTAGCTCTCTCTGGTGAGGATCCACAACATCTGTAGCTCTGTTTTTTATTGAATTGGCATTCAATCATCATCATCTTTTTTTTTTTTTTTGTGCATTATCTGCTGAAAAAAATTTAGTTATTCTTACAAAAATTGTCATGATTTATATAGAAATCATTTATTGTCACTGAGAATAACAGATACTTCAGAGCATTTTTCCTCATCATGTTATTAATTTCCTACATTCCTATTTTTTGATATCATCATAATATGTAATATGGGCCTTCTATTGTATGCTTGCTAATTGTCTTCATTAAATGTCAAGCAAGGGCCATATTTAAAACATTGAGTAGTAACTAAAGGAAACTTTATCTTAACAGATGGAGGTCTTTTCTAACTAAAAACATGTTTTAGCAGAAAAAATAGTCTCAAAAGTTGTCATCTTTTGACTTACACATGCCTTCAAACTCCAATCTGATGCACAGGCTAACAAGATTTCATTTTGTTTCAAAAGCAATTATAGAACTTGTGACCATCTCAAGCTCAGTTAGGTGAAAGGAACAGTTAATAACAAAATGGAGGCTACCCACACAAAAATGCGGCTGGTGTCCTTAGGATGTCACCACAGAGATATGTTTGATAAGTTCACTTTTAAGATGCAGGTAGGACTCAGCATCCATCCATTTCTGGTGTAGTTATGTGACATATATGCTGAAGATATAGTGGGTCTTTGTTGCAAGTTTAAAGAAAATTAAGATAATACGTTATCTATCTATAAGTACTCCATTTTGTTTCTTCTCCCTTTTGGAGTTATTGTGAAGCTTCATCCTTTGGGATATTTCTTTTTCCTGTTCTTTGTTACTCAAACTATTTTATATAAATTCAGAGACAATCACACTGACTGTCTTCATTCCATTGCTTTGGACCGAGTTCCTCCTGATTGTAAATTTGTCATTGGGGAATCCTTTCCTTTCTTTGGGCCAAACAGCTGTTTTTCATTTTGTTTTTTTTTTTTTTTCCCCCGTTAAGGAGGTCAAGTTCCTTTGGGGGAAAAACTTCAGTTCATTATGTTCTTTTCTTTTACATCAACATGTACAACAACAAAATACAAATTGCTTTTGGGCTGAGAGTTGCTGCAGTATATTTAGTAGTGTCCCTCCATATATCTTTGCATTTTTCAAAAGGTAACACCACTTTCAGGACTGAGATAATGTCTAGTTTTCAGCTTATTTTAACTCATTTATCTTCCTCAGAAAATACAGACATTTGCTTCTAACCTTGTATTAGTGAGTTGCAGAAAAGAGTAGCATTTGTTCATCTTTTGTTCCAGCTGTTTTTATATCCTTTGAGTACCTAGCACTGGTTAATTTTAACCATTAATCATATCTTCACTTTGAGTCTGGGGTCCACAACACCAGGATTTTTTCTTAGAGAAGGTGACTTGGTAAAACCAATAGGTGAAGTCTAAAGATGATAAGATGGGATTTTGAAATTTACCTAGAATAATTGAATAAATACTCAGTTCTTTTCTAGTTACACTTGAAAGTTGTTAAAAATTATCAATAGTTCAGCCTTCCAAATTAATTTCTAAATAAGTAATTAGTTTACAAAATTAAATTAGTTTACAAAATCAGAAACAAGAGCATAAATATCTGCTTCATAGGCTTATAGAAATAGTCACTTTAACAATATTTATGACCATTCCATGATGATTTATAGATAAAGTAAATCTAACAAAAATTCATGTATGTATACTGAAAAAAAAAAGACAAAAGTAGAGATGGTATAAATGAAAACAGTGACATTAGGGAACAATAAAAATTGGATAAGACAGATTTTTACATGGTTAAAAGCTTAATAAGTAAGCTATTTATATGAAATCATAGAGGAAGAAGTATTAAAAGATGAAGTGATAAGATAAAATGAAAATTGATAAAAATAGAAGCTAAAATGGACAGGAGATTAATAGAAAATAAGAAAAGTTATCATGGAGATGAAGAGTAAAATTTTGAATGTAGAAAAATACCTTTGCAATCTGATTCAGATATATGGAAAACAATCATGATAGAAAAACTGTAACCATGTAAAATAAGAACAAGGATGTAAAAAACAATTGAATAGAAAATCACAGTAGAAGATAATAGTAGACAATAGTAGATATCTAGGATAAAGAAATAACTGCATAAATATCTAATAAGGAGATGATCCCTAAAACCAGTTTTTCTCATTAGCATTTGCAGAATTAAATATAGCCACATGTATAGATTATTGAGAAAACAGGATATGAACACAAGTCATACACATGCAATGCGGTATAGCTACAGTGTTTACAGTTGTCTGGGGATTAAAACTACCCAAAACAAATTCTGACCAACTGAAATAATCCCCCTGCAAATAGGAATAAAATATCATTATATGACTTCTTTAAAATTATTCTTGCACCGTTTGCCAAAGACAGTAATTCAAACAAATACCAAAGATGAAAGTAGAAGTTCATTAATGTCATGCTGAAGGTACAAATTAAAGCAGAACAAATGGGAGGTGGGGTATGGGAATCTGGGTAGAGGGGTTAAAGCAGGGCAAGAATAATGAAATTGTATTACTTAATTATTTATTTATAACAGCAGTGTTCATTCACAATGCTGTATATACATTCACACTTGTCAGATGTTTATTACACCCCCCTCCCCCATCACTGAAACACTAATAAACCATCAAGGAGTCCTTTAGGCCCCCTCCATCCCTTACTCCCATCCCCTTTCCTGTCTGCTAACCTCAGTTCTGCTGTTGGATTTCTAAGTTTGATTTGGTTTTGTCGATTTCTGGATTTATTTCTTTTTATTGCACATATGTTTAATCTTCTAACTTATTTTGCTTTGCATAATTTTTTTTTGCATGACACTTTATTCTTCCATATATGTTGTTGTAAATTGGGCAAAACTTCATTTTTAAAATTTTTTTTCTGAGTAGTTTATCATTGTGTATATATGCACCACATTTTCCTAATCTAATCAGCTATCTTTGAACCTTAGGCTATATCCATAGGTTGACTTCTGTAAATAGTGATGGAACAAACATGAATCTCTTCAAATTAGTGATTTTTGTGTTCTTGAGTAGAAACCTAGGAGTGAAATTGCTGGATCAAATGGTAAATCTATTTTTAATAGTTTGAGAAATTGCCATATTGTTTTCCACAGGGACTGCACAAGCCTTTTAGCTTAATGGAGCTCTATTTGTTTATTTGGTTTTGTTTCACATGCCATTATAGGAAAAGATCAATATCATGGAGTATTTTACCCATGTTTTGTGGACATATTTTATAGATTCAGAACTTACATTCAAGTCTTTAATTTATTTTGAACTATTTTTGCGTATGATGTAGAGTGGTCTACATTTCATTCCTTTGCATATGAAGATATAACAACATTTGTTGAACATCTTTGTTGAACAGAGATTTCATCTCTCTTTCTATTTTATGCTCTCAGCTCCTGTGTCACAAATTATCTATATTAGTGTGGGTTTATGTCTAGGCTTTCAGTAATATTCCATTCATTGTGTGTCTATTTTTCATCTACGGCCAATCTGGCTGTGTAGTAGCTTGAATCGCAGGAATATGATGATTCTATTCTAATTCTTTTTCTGTCTGGAGTGTTTTAGCTATTTGACATCTAAGGGAAGCAAAATTTAAAAAGTTCTATGAGACGCAAAACATGATAGCTATACTTAACAATATAGTATTGTATAATTGAAATTTGCTAAGAGTAGAACTTTGATGTTTTCACAAAAAAGAAGACTAAAGTGTGAGTGATGGCTGTTAATTAAATGAATATATGGAATCCTTTGCAATGTATACGTGCAATGTACTATATGTTTTATTGTATATTTACAATGTTTTATGTTAATTATGCTTCAATAAAGCTGAACAGTTTTCAAAATGGAACTAAAAGGTACTATGAGATAAATGAGTTTAGACCTCAAGAATAGAAAAAGTAGTATATAGAATGTTTACAGGATTGGAAAGTTACTACTGCAATCCAAATAGTTAAGGAAGACTGAAAATGATTTTGACAAATAGATCTTTTGAACTTCTCACTTGAACAAAATGAATCAGTCATTTGTTCAGGAGCAGATGAAATATGTTTTTTTTCTGATCCACATTATTTTTTTTCAGATGATTTCAAGATAGCCACAATTAAGCTGAGAGAAATGCAGCATCTGACACAAACTTCGGATGTATTCATTAGTATATGGAATTAACCAGAAAACAAAATAGCTTAATGAGAAAAACATGAATATGACAAAAGTAAAACCAATCTTTATTTCTTTAGTCTTAAAATAATCTTTGGGTTCCCCAAATGTCTGTTCATGAAGATTTCATAATTGCTTTAGAGTGAGAACTGCTGTTTCTCTCCTAAGAATTTCCAAATCATGTTTCCTTTCTATATGCAGTGATCTTATCTGTGGATTAAGAAATATTAGTCCTTTTTTTCTACAGGTCAATAGATTCATATGGAACTCCATTCAAGATTTGATGGAAAGAACTCTCTTATATGTAGAGATCCTAGACTTTGAGATCTTAGGCTTTTGGTAAGTTCCTTGGGGGAAGAAGTGGGATATTCTCTGTTTTGAAAGAAAAGTTTGGAGTTCCAAAGAAAGGTTGTGACACTATAGCTTGCTGAGTCACCAAACTAGTTCATCTAATGCATGGGATTCAGATATGCTTCCCAGCCTCCTTGGGAGTTACCCTTGGCTCCATGAGTAAGGTTCTGCCAATGGAAGGTGAATAAAAGACCTGACACAAAACACTCAGATGTATGTTACTCCAAGGGCTTTGGTTTTAACCAGAGTGAGACTGGCTTCACTGAAAGTCATGAGTTCAAATGACTGAGATATAACCTGGAAGGTGTATACATCCTAGCATCATGAACTGGAAGACAGCCGTCACTAATCAGAAACAATTGGTTTGTACTTAAAATAAATTCTTCATGTTTGAACCTATATCTCATTTGCTTCTTATAATATGCATGTGCTCTATGTAGCAATTTTATTCCTTCCACTGTTTTTAGCTTCTTACAATATCCATGTGCTTTATGTAGCAATTTTATTCCTTCCACTGTTTTTATCTTCTTACAATATCCATGTGCTCTATGTAGCAATTTTATTCCTTCCACTGTTATTAGGATATGTAACTTTTCCTTTGTTTTCCTATTCAAGTAATCTTCTCTATACTCTTTTTGGTCCAAATATCAGATTAGTTTCTTAGTGTTTCTAGATAGCAGTTTGCTGTATTAAAAAATGTTAGGAGTCCCATGCAGGAAGGAAGAAGAAATGAGACAGAAAAGATTGAGTATGAACAGAGGGAGATCAGCTCACTGATCAGGGCTTGGTCATGCTCTCCAAGTCCCCAGTCAGTGAGCTGGTTTCTCTCTGATCATACTCAATCTCTTCCATCTCCTTTCTTCTTCCTTCCCACAAAGGAGTCCTAACAAAAAAAAAAAATGTAGAATGTTTGGAAAAGCCTTGACAAATATTCCCAAGGTTTTCTCTAGAAAAACGGTGTAATTTTTAATTCCATCAGACATGATAAGGGCAGCGGGTGTGTTTCTGGATTTTCTGGACTATCCTCTCCAATTATTTATTATGAAAAATTGACCTGCATGTTTTCTCCAGTAGCATAAATGTTGTCTACCTCTTGAATTCTGATTTCTGTGCACACCTGAAACAGATCCCACAGTTTAAATTCCCAAGTTATATTAATTGCCTTAATATTGAATAGTAGGAACACTCACTTTTTCCACCCGAAAATGTCTATTCCTAGACATTTGTTCTTTTGATGAATTTTAGAAAATCTTTGTTAAGATCCTTATAAAGTCCATAGGGCCTATCATTAGCTGCTGCATTCATTTAATATTTTTAAGAAATTTAGCATTAACATATTTATAGTATTTCCAGTCAGAAGGATATTTTAATATTTATTTTGTTAGTGTACCTCGGTAAAATTTATACTTTTCTTCATACACTACTGCACATTGCTAATTAAGTTCATGTCAGATGATTTTATTCTTTCTATAGCAAGTTGGAATGGAATGTAGATTCAATCTTATAGGGAAAGCATATGTTTTAAAATAAATTGCACTTAGAATAATTTTCCATGCAAAATGTTTTTTTCTTCATAAATTAATGTGAAGTTTCAGTTACTAAGAACATAAAAAAAGTTCATTCATTCTATTCTATTTTAGCCTGTTTAGTACCATTACATTAACTGTAATTAATAATTACATTAATTCTTAAAGTTTAAGAATTAATAATTTCATCACCATTTATGATTGAAACTACATCTCAGTACTATGTTTAAGTATCGACACTACACTTTAAGACAAGTTCTGGAAGGAGAACTCATCTAGCAAGGAAGATGAAGATTGTCATGATTCTGAAAGCCTTGTCAAGTAAAAAATACTTCAAAACATTGGTAATGCTTAGGCCAAAGAAGGGAAGATATGAAATAATGTTGTTACAAAACATGTGAAGAGTTTTCCTGTCAGAAGAGCATATTTTTTTTATGTCTCTAGTGTATGACAGAACTAGTACAGGCAAATAGGTCCAGTTAATTTCAAGTTAATATTAAAGGAAATTTCAAGTTAATATTAAAGGAAATATTTCATCCTTGAGAAATGTTCAAAAATGAGCAGTGATTTTCTAAGGTGCTGGATTCTGGCTGGAGCTGGGTAGCCATCTGTCAGGGACATGGGGCAAGACATTCTCACACAAGGTCAGAGCCTGGTCTCTGTGTCCCAAAGGTCCCCACCAGATGCAATTCTGTCATAAGAGTGTCATGCGGTGCAGGTGTCTCCATAGTCAGGGAACCTCATTTTAACCATCTCAGCAGCTGGGCTGAAGCCAGCGATGATTTTATTATTTGATCTATTGGTTGTGTTCTCTAAAATGTCTGCTTGTTTTTTTCTTTTTTTTTTTTTTACAGAACTACTTATTCTCTGTACCTGAGTTGCAAATTCAAGTTGCATAATTGGGAGTTTCCTTCTTATAATCAAATAGTTGTTCTAACAACAGCACAACTTACTTTGCCACAATTCAATCCCCACCCTTTTAAGAAAAATTCCTACCATGTATGTGGCAATCATCTTAAAATAAAATCAGATTCTAGTCCCAAAATAAAGAAACATTTTAAAACAATTTGTGGGCTGAAGAATAAAAATAATCAGAACAATAACTTTATAACTTGGGGCAGTTATTATATCTAGTCTCTTACACAATAACCGTTTTTCAAAAAACCATTTTACAGGGATGATTTTTTCATATCAAACTCATGAATTGAAAAATAAATCTAAGAAATAATAGATTTTTTGGGGGAATTTTAACAGCTATAACGCTATCTTTGTGTTCACATTTTGAGCACAAATGGAATGAAGATCTGCGGGTTGACCTCATAGGGCTTGATACAAATCTGTCAGAGGGGAAATGTTTTTATCATTTTCCCACCACAAACTAATTTACTCCCCACACTATTCCTACTCTCAGGATTCATGAAAGCAACACGAAACTGCGGTTGCTTAATTTTTTCCCCCAGTAAAACAACAAAAGAATATCATAAAAATAATTTGTGGGAATGTCATGTTGTTTCAGGGATTTTCTCAAACTGTTCTCTTAAATCCTTGACAGATCTGGAAAACTGAATGATGACGCTTTCTGACTTTGTTCTGATCTTGTTCAATTCTCTTGGCTCTCTGAATAACTGAGAGCGAGAGCTTGAAATAACTTCCCTGGGTGACTGGATATTCAGTTTCCTATTACCTTTTGTGGCATGTCTCTTTCTCCTTTTCCAGACCTTTCCTCTTATTTTTGAGATGACCATCTCAAAAAAATCCAATGTATTTCAGTTTCCCTCCCCCCCCCTTTTTTTAACTGTAACAGGTCTTCTTACCTTTAAAATAATCTTTGTATTGTTTTTTCTACTAATTTTCTGGTTCAAAACTTATGTGATTTTCTTCCCTCCTTAAGGAAGAATGCTTCAATTAAATGTATGATTAGTACTTTGTAAGGATTCAGAGTATCTTCACTATTTGAAACAATCCTTGTTAAAGGATCTAACTTCCTACTACCTCTTTCTGTAGAATTTAAGATGCAAATTTTTGAAAATTCTGTGAGTGACTAATGATGACAATTAAGTAACATGGAGAAAAATTGGTTTTAAGTGAATGCCCCTTTCTATCTCATATCTGTCTAGTGTCCTAATGTGCATACCGATTAAAATAATTTTGATTTACTGTTAGAATATTTTTATGCATAAGTCACCTCACTTGAATAGTATTGGTAATTGGAGTAAATGTGATGGACTATTCTATAACAGAATGTTTTCAGTAAGTGGATTATTCTACCTTTGGGAAACACAGTTAAGGATATGCTTGATGGGCTTGTGGCCTGTCTGCATGTGGAAAGGATATGGTGGATCCTCAGTTTTACTTTTGCTAGTTGTATTATTTAGTAATTTGCTGTTCCTCCTCTAAACCTCATCTTTATTTTTTCTATTATTTATTTTGTTTTAAAAATATGTATCATATAATTTACCATCTTATCTATTCTAAAACTCAGTGGTAGTATATACAATTATCTTCTTCAATCCTTACCACCAAGCAGCTTCAGAACTCAGACATTATACCTATGTAATGGTAACTCCTTATTTTTACCTGCCTCAAATCCTTAACTTTTTAAAATTGCTATATAACATGTTAGTTTCAGGTGCATAACATAATAATTTGACATTTGTATGGTTTACAAAATGATTACCACAGTAGGTGTGGTTAATACCCATCATCACATATAATTATATTTTTCCCCTTATGATGAAGACTCTTAAGATGTACACTTTAAACAACTTTCAGATATGTAATACAATATTAGCTATAGTTACCTTGATGTATATTTCATTATCAACACATACATAATTTACAACTAGGAATTTGTGTCTTTTGGTTAGTTATTTTCTCCATTTCTTACCCCCACCTCTGGTAACCACCAATCTGTTCTCTCTGAATCTGCAAACCTCAGTTCCTTTATTAATAAAAATGAGGCAACCCTCTTATGGGAAACAACATGGATTTTTCTCGGAATATTAAAAATGGACCTACTATATGACTCAGCAAGTCCATGTCTCAGTGTCTAGTCAAAAAATGCCAAAACAACAGACAAATATGGGTATAACTTATGTTCCCAAGGACAAGAATGGATTAGGAAGAGGTAGTATACAACACACACACAGAGTGGAATTCCATTCATCTATAAAACAATGAACTATTGTCTTTTGTAACAACATGAATGGAACTGGAGAGGACAATGCTGAGGAAAATAAGCAAGAATGAGAAAGATAAATATTAGATGGTGTGACTTACATCTGTAAAATAAAGAAACAAAAACAAAATGTCAGATAAAACAAAACAAATAATAATCCATTGATATTTGACTGCAAAATGGAGGCAACTGGAAAGGGAGGGTTGGTAAAGTGGGAGCAGAAGAGGGATCTCAGTGGAGCAAGGTGGAAGATTAGCAGGGCTTTGGTGTTGGGTATGTTGTGAAAACCAATGTTTTAAATCAACATTACCCTAATGTTTTAAATCAATGTTTTAAATCAACATTACCTACCTAATTTAGAAAAAATGGAGAATTTGTAAAGTTACTGTGTGAACTATATTTCTCAATGTCTGATGCCTAGTAAGTGTCCAACATATTTTGGTTTCTTTGCTTTGCATTGTCTCCCTGAGATAAATGGGAACTTGGAATAAATTTAACTATTTCAAAGCAAAAAGACCAGTTTGAAAATGGGAAGAACTAAAAGACATTTCCCCAAGGAGGAAATACAAATGACCAACAGGCACATGAAAAAAATGCTCAACATCACTAGCAATCAGGGAAATGCAAATCAAAACCATAATGAGATACCACCTTACACCAGTAAGAATGGAAACAGGCAACAACAAGGGCTGACAGGGATGTGGAAAGAAAGGAACACTTTAACATTACTGTTGGGAACGTAAACTGGTCCAGCCACTCCAGAAAGCTGTTGTGGAGAATCCTCAAACTAATGAAAATGGAACTACCATTTGACCTAGCAATCACTCTTTTGGGAATTTACCCAAAATCTACCTCAATGATTGTACAAAGGGACACCTGTACTCAGATGTTTACTGCAGCACTGTTTATAATTGCGAGGACATGGAAACAACCCAAATGCCCCAAGACAGATGACTGGATGAAAAAGATGTGCTATAGATACACAATGGAATATTACTCATCAATTAAAAATGACAAATTTGATGATTTTATGATAACATGGATATACGTAAAAGAAGTTATATTAGCAGAAACAAGTCATAAAGAAAAAGACAGAAACCAAATGGTTTCACTAATATATGGGGCATAGGAAAAACAAGCAAAAAGCCAGGAGGAAAAGTCAAACAAGCTGGCAACCAAATTGAAGTACACAACTGGGGAGGGAGGGTACTGAAGAGGGTGGGGATCATCAGGGAGGGAAGGTGGTGGGTGAACCCTGGGGATTATAAAGATGTAAAATTATATATAAATTAATTATTCAATATTAAAAATAAATGTGTATTTAAAAATTCAACTGTTACTATTTAATTGCTTAATGTGACTAATTTATCAGGTAGAAAGTTTATTCTGGAAGCACTGTAATAGTGGAAGGATAATTTATTAATTTTTTTATAATAAATCCTGAAGATCCAAGTTGACTGAGGTGAAAATGAGGCAATGAACAGAGGTACTATTTAGGAGAAATGTCAGTGGGTATTGATTATGTGTTGGGGCCAACAAGTAAAGTGAGTGAGATAAATCTATGGAAAGATTACCATGAGTCTATGGAGGGCAATGTTATGGATATGAACAGGACAGGGAACCTTAACCAAATTCAGAAACATCAGAACAGGTCAAAGATGAGGCAGCATCAGATTTAATCACTTTTAGGTTATTGTTCAAAGGTGGAGTCAGGACTGGGCTTTAGGGACCAATTTAGAGACAATGTAGAAAATTTACTGTTTTAAATGCTCACTTATGAATGGAAAGGAAGTTCTGATGCAGAATCTAGACAGATGTGTAAAACTTGGAAGGGCATTTTGATTTCATGTGAGTAACAAAAGGATCTATATATCCTCATAAGAAGAATCACTAGGAAGTGCTGTGGGCACATGTGGAAACAGAGGCCTGAGCTAAGGAGGTAAGCCTGGGAAGACCATTGACTGGGACTGGAAAGGGAGCATACTCAGAATATATACTTGGATGACTAAGGAGTTTTGAAAATAAAAGTGAATCTTTTATTTGCTGTAATGATCTAGGAGTTTACACAGCTGTGTGTACTTTCTCTTTCTTGAAGTTATGCCTAGCAAACTTTTTCTATGCTTGGTTATTCCATTATAGGTACTGTGGAAGGAAAGCAGAGTAAAATGATGGCGAATAATGAACCATCAAAGATGGGGAATGGGCTGATGTCAGAAGGTTCTTTGCTACACAGAATTAAAAAAGTAAGTGAGTGACAACAGAAATGTATTATATGAAAAAAAAAGATGGTAGGTTTCTGTTTGCTGAGGTGGGATATCGATAGCCGTTGTCGATTGATAGAAGTGGTAAAAAACTAAGTGTAACAAGTCAGTCCAGGTGAGAAGAGTCAATTGCTTGAGTCTCTCCAAATAAAGGCAGGGAGTTGGATTATGATGATAGACATACCAAACTTCTGAAGTGGTGTGGACTTCAAAGAAGTATTTCATTATGAATGATTTTGATTGTGAAAAAGTTAAATGTCATGTAACATTTCATGAAATACTATTGTAAATCTAGGATTTATAGATGTGTGTAACTGAGATTCTTTAAGTAACAGCAGGCATAGTGGAGTACAAGAAGTGATGAGTAACAAAAATGAATGAATGAATGATTGAATGAATGAATGATTGAATGACTGAATGAAAGCCTGGTATTTCTATGAGGGAAATGGACAAAAAGGAAAATAAAGGTCTGTAGAGAGATTCCAGTGTTTGTCAAACTACAGTTTTAGCTTCAGTTCCTCACTGAGAAAACTTGGCTAGCTACTCAGATTTCCTATCTACAAAACAGAGATGATATTGTAATTATTATATATGATAGCAATGACAAATATCACATATAGATTACTTTGAAAAAATTCATGGTCAGTACTATTTAAGAGAAGTCAACATTTATTATTATGCCATTCATTTTTATAAATATTATCTAGTTTTTTTGTAAAAAGAAGGCAAAGAAGAAAAAGGAAAACAGGCAGTCTAAGGGCAAATATACTCCAGCATTTATAGAAATATTTCCTATAATTATCTAAATAATTTTCCTGATAGAGGGTTTTTACTGCTTTCTACAAATTCGAAGGAAGCAGTGTTTTGTTGTTGTTGTTGATGATGGGCTCAAATGGTAAAAGTCAGCTTTGACTGGATGTGAATCACTAGCATCAGAACCACTGAGACCCAAGCTAACATGTCAGGTTAGAATCTTTTCCAGAGAAGGGAAAGGAAGGGAAAGGTGTAAATTATAACACTGACATGAGGAACAACTCCTGGATCGTGTAGAGATCAGGCACCTTTCTTCCAGAAAAATCTCAGGATTAGGTTTATATTTTCTGCTTTCACTATTTTTTTTTTATATAAATGAATGGATATATTTAGGAGAGAAAGTAATCTTTATAAATTATTCTCTGTTTAAGTATAGAGCATCTACTGTGATTTAAAATTACATTTGCTAAAAAATTGGAAATATTCATGAACATTGAGCCACAGTTTAAAGAAAAAATGGACTATTAACACTTTTAACAAAGTTATAAATATGCAGATTGCTGAAAAGTTAACGCTAATGTTATTTCTAATTCAATAGTTAGAAATTGATAAGTATTTCCTTTTGTACATCTGAGCATGTGTCGCTGTGGTTCTCTCACTGACAGGCCATGTGAACACTTAGCATTGATTTGGTTTGGTATGTCTTATTACCCACATATACATTCTTTTCCTTGGAACATTGTGGGGGATTCTGCTGAGTGTGGGAAGCACATTTTTCTTCAACCATCAGTTTATCTACCATATTACAAAAATACACCTATTATTTTTGGAATCTGTTGAGTGGGTTGTGTTCTTCTTATTCTTGGTACATTGAAAATGTTCTCCCACATAGAGCCTATAACCCTTCTCTCAAAAGCAATTGTATCCTGTGCCAAAATCATTATCTTTCTCCAGTCACTGTATTTACTTCCAAGGCCCTCCGAGAACTGATGACAGGAAGTTTTTCAAGATATTAAATTTTCACTTAGAACATACTTTGCCATGTAACTCGAGGTGATTCTTTGCTTTATGAAAGCAGATGACCTTGTAAAGTGAATTATCATACCCAGGACAGCTATATTCTCCTTGAAGACACGTTCACTGAAATATCATAGCACTTATTAAACATTGCTGAGTATCAGCACTGTGATAAACATTGGGATACAGAGATGAGTATACGGCTCTCAGGAACTTACCATCTGGTTGACCTCCAGCTTGCAAAACCAGAGAAACACGTAGCAAATTATATTATATACACTGATTAATGTTCTTTGGAAATCATGTCAGACCATTCTTTCACTGCTGATCCTACAAGTTGTAAGATTACAACCTTATTTATAAAGTAAGAGCAAAAGTTTTTTTTTGTGCCATTACTCTCTTGAATTATAAATGTTCTGTGTGAATGTATGATTGCAAATAATTCAAATAATGCAAAAGCTTACAGGATAAAGGATAAAAATCATATTTTTCACTTTCTCTTCCCTCTCTCTCCAAATTCCTACTCAGTTTAGTATCTATCATCTGAAAGGTTTAAGAAACTAAACATCTCATTATGTGTTTTTCCATCTAGGAACATGAGATTTGTGCTGCTTTTGGGTATTTTTCTATGATGGTTTGTTATTTCTTGTTGATAATTCATGGGGAATTTTTATTGATTCTTATATTTTTGCCATTAGCAGCATTACCATCTGTTGATATTTTTTAATGTTTCCAAATTGAATCTTCATATGTTATAGATAACTATGTCATCTATGTATACTCACATTATCTTTATCTTCAATGTTCATCTTTTAAATTCATTTTCTTTCTCTAATGATACTTTTTGGGTTCTCAGAACAATGCTGAGTAGTCATGAAGATATTTCAGACAGGATCATTTTGGTTGCAAATAACCTACATTTAACATGAGAAAGTTAGGTAAAAAGGAAATTATTAGCAGCTTCTCACAGCTTGCAGCTGTCCTGGTCACTGCAGCTTGGCCTCAAAGACACTCTACACTAGTAACTGAAATGCAGCCAGAACTCATTCCCTTGTTAGCTCATTTTTAATTTTCTTTCCATTTGGCCCTCATTTTCTGCAGCTATTGATTGTCCCCTTGTTGACAGGAACATCGATGCACAGAGCTTGATGCTTCGTTTCTCCAAAATTCTGCCACTAGTAGAAATTGTATCCTTTTCTTACAAATACAAATATTAAACCTGAGAAACAAATACAAAAATCAAATGTGGTTAACAATTATGATTGAATTAGCTGGACTCATATTCAATCATAAAAGTGTACTGGTAGTTGAGATACCTTTTATTCCCATCTGATGGTTGACTTGCTGTGGGGATAAGTTCCTCATAGATGGGAATTATTTTTCCCTAGAATAAAGGATTTGTGCTAGGCAGACAAATGATGTCCAAACTGAGTGTCCTTATCTTAGTAGTGCCTTTAGTGGGATTACATTAAACAAATGTTTATCTATGAAGTGTGATATGTGATGAATGCTGTAATTTTTTGGTAGATACACTTTCACAAGATAAGAAAGTACCATTAAATTTTATGTAGTAATGCATTTTTAGTATTTGTCTGGATGATCCCATAGACATATTTTAAAATGTATTTATGACATTTTGATATTTAAAAGGATTTTTAAAAGAGCCAAATGATCATTGCTTCAGTTCCTTTTCCTTTGTTTTACTTTTCCCTCTTTACCTTTTCTGTTCTTCCTACTTTGTCATCTCCTATACTTTTTTATTTTTTTACTTACTCTCATCTTCCCTCAGATTTCTAAGTTCTGGAAAAACAACTCTCAACAGAACTGGTCTGAGAGTTGTTGGAATGGTATTTCATCAATGATTCAGGTAAGAGGAATGAAAATTCAATAATTTTCTACTATCATAAGCAGAAGTTAAGCAGCAGGTCCAGATGAAAACTATAATCTGGACCAGGCCACAGGGATACAGATCTCTTTCTTTTACCTCTTGCTCCACTCTAATTCTGCAGCATATCTAGAAATTATCTTTTCATTAGGTATTAGGTGCAACAGATGAATAAAGCCAATAATGTCTGCTTGTGTCTATGAAGCTACTTTATGCAATTCATAATCAGAAATTCATAATCAGAAAATGCAAGGAACCAACCTTGCATTCCCAGGGGAAGGGGAGAAGGTGAGGGGGAGCGGAGAAACTCTCCCTAACTACATGTATAATTCCAGTTCACAGCTTTAGCTTTAAATTGTACTTTAAAATGTATTTATATTTTAAGATCTCTTTTTTATCAGTGGAATTGGATTTGATTTTTTTAAAAAAGTAAACCATTTATATTTTATCAAGATCTTGCCAACAACAAGAAAGCTTCTATATATTTCTATTTTCTTTAAAAAAAATCTGTATTTTATATTGAGGGTAAAAGATTTATGACTATACTGTTGAATTTTGTTGTTTGATGCATTATAAAGGAATATACTTTAAAAAACATCTTTAATTTTCTATTCTTATTGAGTCACTCTGGTTGATTATATTTTCACCAGAAGCACATTTTTTCAATATGTAGATGAAAAGTTGCATATGGTAATCGAGAGCATATGCAATCTTTCCCACATTTAGCAGTTACTCATATTGGTCAGCTCATCATTTGATTTCAACTCGATTCCCATTATAGTTGTCTCCCTTTTTCCCCCAAGGAGAATTAGCCTACATCTGAAAAACAAGTCTCATATTGTCATGAAAGAAAGTGAAATGTATACTACTGTTGTCTCATTCTGTTATATTAATGTCATAAAGAGGGAACCAGATCTCCTTGACTCTTCTCCTTCAAGTGGTTACTTTAAAGCTAGAACTTTGTTGCTTTTTGACTCCTCACTTCTATGACAGACTGGTAAGGACAAGTGGCTTACTTCTCATGATCACCTTGCTAAGTGACAGATTTTCACTAAAATTAAAATTCTTGTGGTTGCACTTTATGATCAAATGAAAAACGTTACCTGTTTTCAATGTACTTCTTGTTTGTAAACTCATAGGATGCTTGTTCTGTGTTCTATAGTCTGTCATTTGGAGAACAACCCAGAGAAAATCGAAAACATTCTCTATACAACTGAAAGCACTAAAGACTATAAAGTGGATTTCAAATATTTCCTTTTCTATTGATGAATGTTCTTAAGTAACTTTTGGGCTTATATTTAAGTTTTGATGTAGGTTATAAGTTCTTTCAGCAAAGATAATATCTTTGCTTCATTGGCTATAGTTCCAGCATAATGTTCTGTATACAGTGGCATTTAATTTGTATCTTACATTGAAGAGTTTAAAATTTAGTGAATATTTTCTAGTGATACTTCATTGTCTCTATGTATATTTAGAATGACTTACTGTTGGGCAATTTGGGCTTAACAGTGATTAAAATGGTGTAGTTAAGATTTCTCTTACTCAAAATGTCAAAATGTTAGAGGAAAACAGCTAGAGCATATGAATAGGGAATCATTAATTCTGTCAGATATCTGTGTGTGTGAGAGAGAGAGGAAGAAAGAGAGAGAAATGGAGAGAGAATAGAGTCTACTGGACTACAAGTGAGCAGTAATTTGCAATAAAATCTTAGATGACACATACTGCTTAAAATTAATGAGAAACAATACAATGCAGGGTCGAGTTTTATGAAAATTATAGCTTGGTAATGAAAGTAAAACAAGATCTTCAAGTTCACAGATATCAAAGAGAGAGAGAAAAGTAAAGTATATAGCACGCACAAAAATATTTCAATAATTACAAGAGATAGCCTAGAGAGAAAACACACCATTCCAACAGGGAATACAAGACTTTACTAAATCCAGTGAAGTTACTTAATCCAGTGAAGCTTATTTTTTGCAAAGCTAACATAGCATTTTCCCGGATCTTATATCCTACAGTTTCTTTTTAGATAACACAAGAAGTGATTGTTAGAAAATCTCATTTAGTTGGCTAATTCTATGCTTTAAATCCTCTATGCACTTGATGATCCAAGATCATTACTAATGATATTTTTTTCTATTAAAGAATTGTTAAAGTGGATGATATATTGTATAAGAACCCACCACTGTGGGGTGGAAAAGGAAGGTTATCAGAAATAATAGAAATAAAAGTGTACCTTCCACCATGAGCACCCATATTAAATTCTGCTTTTTTATTAATCTGGAGTAAGGCTGAATTTCCTACTGAACAAGGACACACAGTTTGTACTGAACAAAAGGGCAAGGCAGAAAGGAAGCAGTGGGAGGAAAAATGACAATGTTTGCTGGAATATGTCCTCCAATGAAGGAGTCCTTGCCCAAGGTCTTAGATTCTGACTCATCAGCTTATTCGCTTAAAGACTTGGAGCAAGTGATTCTGTCTGGAACAGGCAAAATCTGTCTATGGTGGAGGTCAGTGCAAATGGAAATCTACTCCCACGCCTTAATTCTTTTTTTTTTTTTTTCTGGATTAACATCTGTTCTTGTCTCAGAATCAGAAGAGCTAATATCATGGGAAGTAAAGGCTATTTCCTAGACTGGTCTGTTGCCCAATACCACATCCTGAGGTGCTGAGAAGAGAAAGAACAGCTGTGAAGGTAGCTGAGCCAGCTGTTAGGAACATATTTCCATGATTATTATGATCAAATGTAGATAATTGGGTATGGAGGAGTTGCCTGGAGACTGCAACTTCCAAAGTGGTCTTTAGAAGAATCACAGGGAAAAAAGAAACATTTCATAAAGAATAAATAAGAATTGCTTCACAAAAATTATACCATTTTTCATTTTATGACTGTTTACCAAATGCTGTGCAAACACAATTTTATCCTGAGAATTTAAAATATTTTCCTTTTCTTATATTAATACTCATGGTCTTTATTGGTATGAGCAGTCATTTTTTTTCTTCAAGTTTTATAGCTAGATTCAAAATCATGAAGTATCTTTAACAACTTTCTCTTAAATTTTACTTTTGATTCCTTATCACTCTTTTAAGTTTCCTTAACCCCAGACATTTGTCAACTGAATTTTCTTAAAAGAATATTTTCTAAACTTTTTGTTTCACAATACTTCAATGGGAAATTACTATTTAAATGCCTAAATGTTTATTTTATTATTCAAGGCCTTTCAAAAATTTGGCCCCAATAAGTATTGCACTGTTATCTTTATATATATATATATATATATATATATATATATATATATATATATATATATATTACATAAAATTAACATCAGACAAATTGGAATGTTTAATATGGTAGGAAAGGTCATCCACATGTCCATTTGTCCATTTTTCCCACATGTGCATCCTGTTCCAACGAAGTGAAACCATCTCATCTTCCTCTAATACTTTCAGCTTATTCATGTGTATCTGTTTTTGCAAAGTGCAGTTCCTCAAATATGTCCTTTCCCACATATAGTTGAATTCCAACTGCTCTCAAAAATCTAAATCAAGATAACCCTGGGGACATATTCTTATTTCCCATGTAGAGGTGACAAGTTCATCTTTTACCTATCCCTGACATGTAACATTGAGTAAATTTAAAGTGTGTAATATCTATATCTGATACATTTATATCGCAATATGATTGCCAATGTAGTATTACTTAACACCTCTATTATATCACATCATTATTATTTCTTCAAGTGGTAGAGGTAATTGGGATCTAGTCTCTTAGCAACTTGAATGTTAGTCTACAATGTATTAGGTCTCCAAGGATTGTTATTTTTTAAAAAAA